>JAHWXV010036957.1:0-12596 GCA_024586415.1 Phrixothrix hirtus
GATTTTTAAATGAATAGATAGGCAACCCAGAATACACTACTATAATTATTTTGCCAAAATTAGGAATTTTAAATATTTAATTTTAAATAACCCGTAACAACTGCTGCGGATCTTATGCTTACGGCTGTCGCTATAGTTTGTTAGGTGCAGTGATTATCGCTGCTATTAATTTTGTGACAGCAACCACGTTTTGTGGAGTTATCGCTGTGTATGACCATCTCTGATATTCTTCGTCCTTAAGGTTACTCCAACTTCTTCGAAATTCTGCAAACCACCTATACCTATACATAGTAGCACGAGATGGTGCTTCGTCTCCAAATACCCATAGAAGCCTTTCGATAACTTTGTTCTTGTGTAAGGCCAGTAAAAGTTTATAGCTCGGGAATGTTATTTTCTCTAGTTGCATGTTTCGCACAATTCACTTAATTCTCTAGCTGTTAGTTTAAAACTGATAATGCTGAATTTATGCCTGCTTATCAATAACACATGGTGCCACAAAACGTGTGCACTAGAAACCTTTTAAGGCAAATAGTTTTTGTGCATCTTATTAATATCAACATAACCATCGTACATGAAGACCTATTTATAAATGGGTAGAGTAAACATTTTTCTTTTGACATGGAAAACATTGTTACGGCTTCACAAATAGGAGTAATTCATAATTTGTTAAAATTAGTAGGTAATTTAGATGATCGTCAAGAATACACATAACAGGAAGAAGAACGAAGATCTTATCCATCACATTAAAGTAGAGAAATAAACAATTGCAGTGGCAGTAATAATTATCAAAGAACGGTTTATACCAATCATGTTTAGAGAAATCTAAAAGGGAACTTAAGAAGTAAAAGTAATCGCGAGGTAAATGTCTACTGCACAGGATAAGCAGAAGTAAACAGGATTCGTTTAACTATGCCCTGATCGAACGAAACGCAGTCATACAAAAGGAAAACTAGGAAGGCCTGGATAGAGCAATCCGCCTTTTCGTATGAAAATTTGTCGAACTCATGAGTAAATGAATTGTATAGAAGTACGTTAGTAATTTAAATAAAATAGATATCAAATAAATAAAATGGATAGTAATTTAAATAATATAATTGAAAAAAAATTTTAAAAGATTTGACCTATAGTACCGCGGATAATGCTCAGCAATGGAAAAATACAAATAGAAGTACTTATTTATGCAGGTAGCGCAGTGTTATTCCGAAAGATTTATTTAACCAGATTACTGAATTAGAATCAAAATCGTTACTACTAGTACAAAGAATATCTATACAAATCGCCACGGAAGGTATGACTAAAGTAAAATAACAAACGATGCTTAATATAGAAATTGGGGGATTATATCAAGAAGTTATATTTTTAATGAGCGAATAATTGAAGATTACAGTATTTTTGGGAATGGGCTACATGTCAAAATGGAAGGTTAAGACTAATTTAAGAACAAAAAAATAGGCTGGGAAGAAAATGGAAACGCATACACTACACTGAGGCGTTCATAGAAGGAAATGAAGGATAATAAGCTAGCATAAATACTAAATCAGACGAAGAGGTATTATTTACACTACTAAATATTGAATTAGTTAAGGAGGTAAGTAAACAAAGGTTACAGGTGGACACCTCCATAAGAACAAATGGGGAAGATACTTTTACCCATGAATTACATAAGCTATTAGAAGACCTACGAACTCAAAATGAAGCAGAGGATGAACTATTAAATTGTACAAATAAAATTCATGGTTATATATGTTTAAAATGCCAAGCAGTAATAACCTTCAAAAAAACATACCAACAACATCCCCAATTGACATTAGGAGTCGAGTGAGTCGACGAACGAAGAAAATACTACTACAGAAAACTTAGTAAGGGAAGTTACACAAGAAGTAAGAGCTGAATATGATCACAATAATTTATGTAGACCTTTCAGATAAATGGTGACACACCATCCGCTTAAAAACCTTACCCAATACCGGTATGCCAAGGAGAAGGGGTGGACAGTGAAATAAAACGAATAATAAAATGATGTAGTTATCCATTTTCAAACCCAATAGTTATAGTAAAGAAAAAAGGCAACTCGGTTAGAATTTGTGTAGAAGCTCAGGCAATACCCACTAAACGTAGGAAAATTGCTACAGAAATTCAACGATGCTGAATATTATTGACTTATCTCGTGGTTATTGGCAATTGGCGGGTATATAAAATCGCAAGAAACTTTATCGTTATCTTAGTACACTGTCGTAGGTACTAATATAAAGTATTGCCTTTTGCCTTAAAATTTCGTTAGCCAATTGTAGCAAACGTATGAATGTATTAGGACAGCAAGTATTATCATTGCTTACAATTTAGGTTGATGATATTTGAATCACCTTTGCTACTTTAGCACAACACGTTTGTCAAGTTCGTATGATGTTTGAACAGTTTTTATGAGCGCGAACAAGAATAAAAAATCTGTTGTAAGACAACACACCACTTTCTCTTAAGCATATAAATATGCAAACAATATCCACAACTGGTGAAATATTATTTGCATTTATTTTGGGAACGATAATTGGAACCTATACAAATTACTGGACAAGCAAAATGCTGCTTAACTTCGGAGATTTTCTCTGATAACTCGCTTCAGTTTATTTTTTCAGACAATCCGTTGATTTTACGTAAAAGGGCATCACTGATACAACAACCGCAGCAAGTTTTAAAACAATGTATAGCTAGTTATTAGAAAATTGCAAAAAACATAAAAATCGTCTAAAAAAAGCGACATTTCTCGTCACTCGATTCCCAATTTCTTGTCCTTTAATATGTGGAATATACGAAAGAAGTATAAAACTTCGTTTTTATATCATGTTTAGACAGCGGCGGCGCGTAGTGGTATGTATTGGGGGTACACAATCCGAAACAAACGTCTTTACACTACAGCGAATACAAAAACACTGAGAGCACAACTTTAATGTGATCCTACTTAGCTTTACAACTTGGACTGCCGCGGGCCGCTCGGAAAAGGCGGCGTAGCATTTCAACGAATGAGATATTGTAGGGCATTGTGCAGTAAACAGGAAATTTAACTATCGCAAAGTTTCATGAGAAGCCGCCTAGGTTATGTCAAAGAGCATTAAATGGCTAAGAAATATTGTGTTTACAAAACAATGTTATAGCCCATTTAGATAAAAGCATGCAAAACCAAAAACTGACAAAAATAAAGTGATACTTCCGGTTATGCGACATCAAATTGTTGCGGTCTTGTATACCAATAGATTTAAACTTAAATACATAATTTTATTTATCTACGATTTTTCGTTTTCGAGATATACCATTCACTCACATACATACACACACGTAGGCAGCCGCGCATATCCATACGCTCACGCATGCACGCACCCACGAACGCACGCTGGTACAGTTACTAAAAACATGATTGTGGGATTCGTTGGACCCCAAAATTGTATTTCCCCCAAAATTTCTACATTGAAGGTTTTGATCGAAAACAAATGCTTTTCTGTTTTGACCTATATACCATATAGTGTAAGAGCAATACAGAATTTCTGAAACCGGAAATTAAAATTCGAACACTTTTACGTGTTAAAAGAATTAGAATTTATCCGGATAATGTAACTATTATACAACTTTTCAAAATTTAGAAAGGAACGGAATTACAGTTATTTCCGGTATTTGTAATTTTCAGGAAAAATTTCTTAAAAAATTAGGTAGTGAAGTAGCACATATATTGAGGAAAATCAGAAATGTAATAGGGACCTTGAACAAGATATGATATTTGGGAATATAAAGGAGGAAATCCAAAAAATACACAATTAGTGCATCGCGTAATCACAATAGTATATTAAAAACAAGTCGCAAAAGACATATTTCCAATACACCCGTTAACCCGTGTAACAAAACGTCTTATGTTAGCTTAAAATTTGCGAGAAAACGCTTTTGTTAATATATAATTGATTTGTGGTAGTTGATAACTCTGCCGTTTTGACATTTGAATATAAAAGCTTCTTTAATTGATTTTCCCGTTCAATAAGGTCAATTGATAATGCTATCAACCTTTCAAAGTAATATGTCTCATGTCAAAAGAAAATCATCGTGAAACTCAAAGAGGTTCTTTAGTGAGCCCATTCCGACACGCAAGGAAGCAAAAGTATTTTTCATTATAAGGCTAGCATTAACTAAAGTACTAGGAGGATATCTGCTTACAATTCATATGAATGACTGCAAAGTATTGGTTTTGCAAGCAAGTCATCAATAAGTGCTAAAAAAATTATACCATTGCCGAACAAGAATTGGTAAGTATCCTGTTTGTAAATTGCAAGTTTGACATTATCGTCGCTCGTAAATTTCTTCCCACGAAGATCCTTTTTGAGGTTGGAGAACTAATAATAGTCCGAGGATGCCAAGTCTGGGCTGTAGGGAGGGTGGTTTAACATTTGAAAACCACAATCTAGAAGTTCAGCCATCGCAACTTGACTCTGATGCATTGATGCGTTGTCGTGCAAAAGCAGCATACTTTTTGTAAATTTTCCCCGTCTTTACGCTCTTACAGCATCTTTAAGCTGCTTCAGCAAATTGGCTTAGCAGGCCCCCGTTATTGAAACACCTTTATCTTTGTAAGCAATGAGTATGGTATCCTACGAATTCCAAAAAAACGTTTGCCATCCTTTTTTCGACCTATTGTGACACTTGGAACTCTTTTGGAGGTTGTGTGCCCTTTTTGTATCACTTCATAGATTCTTACTTAGAATCAAGCTCAAAATAATGAACCCAGTTTTATCTTCCGTAACAATTTGACTCAAAATTTCATCTTTGTCGTCTCGACAGAGGCTTAAAATCTAGCGTACACATTCAACACGATGTTGTTTTTGCAGTAGCGTGAGCATTCTGGGTACTCATCTTGCACTAACCTTTGTCATTACAAAATGGGAATAGAAAATATTTAAAATGGCTGTAGGGGATACTCCAACCATTTCTGCAAGTTGTTTATTCTTTAAACGAACATCTTCAGATACTGGTTTTTCGGACTTTTCCATAATGTCTCCGGAGGTCGTCTTCAATCGACTCTCTATCGTATCTAAAAGGTTATGCCGACCTTAACAAATGCAATGCTCATATATACTTCATTATAACTCAATTACAGTTACAGAATAACAAGGAAATCAATTTAACTGTAAAAAATGACAATCAACAACAATTCAAGTTTAGGAATAATTTAAGCCTAATAATGTGTATGACCACCGTTTTGTTGTATCACCTCTTGACAACTTCTGGGCATACTTAAAATTAAACTATCAATTTTCTGCTGTGCAAGATTACCCCTTAGAAGTGGTAACATAGTTTTAATTCTCTCACAGTCGCAAGAAAAGGAATATGGCTATCCAATGCTCTTTCAAGTATGTCCAAACAATTCTTAATGGGATTTTTATCTGGGCTGAGCGGGAGTAACGGTAGATGTTCAATTTCTTCTTTTTCTAGACAATCAAGTACAATGTGGTCGCGATGTGAACTAGCATTATCGTCAAGAAAAAGGAACCCAGGTTCTAAATCGGCTCTATAATTAACCACTATATTCTCCAGTATCTCCTCCATGTACAATTAAGTATTCATGTTGCCTTTTCAAATATAAAGTTCGGTGTTATTAGCGTTTCCTTGCCTGAGATTATATTTCTCGAGACATTGAAAAATGTTTTGCTAAACAATGCCTGTATGCGAAAAGTAATACTCTTATTTTTCCATATACCTTATAATATGCTCCATGGGCACGTCGCATACTTATATATCTAGCATATGCATAATCCAAAATACCCAAACAATTAAAACCACAGCTTTGTTTATAACTTAAAACATAGTGTTTATAAACCTCACTAATAATTTGTAAACATTCGTGTGACAAGCAATTTTAAAATTCGATTATGTGGATCGATGTAAATCGTTTTTTCAAATACCGATATCATTACATATATATGACCTCTAGTGTAAATTAAAATAAAAGACTTACGTACGCATTCCCTTACAGTAAAGGTTCGTACCGATGCTAACCCATTTTAAAAAAACTTTATATAAAAGGATCGGTTAGTTATAAATAAAATATTTATTTATACCAAAAATGTGAATACATATAAGATAATAAATATACAACTAGAGCAACATGCATATTATATATTTTACATACATTTATTTAATAATAAACTTAGAATAAATAGAGTCAGTGTTTATTATCTACAGAAAAGTAATTACATGTTTTCAAAAGATAATAATGAAATGAATATAATACATATTATAGGAAACACTTCTTGATCAAAACAATTTAAATAGTTTCAACAACCGAACAGCAGTTATAACAGTGTTAATCTAAAAATTAGTTTACTTATCAAAAGTGATCACAAACAAATTCAATACTGCAGCTTACAAGCAAACATAGAATGAGCTATAAGTAATCAATCATATACTAGCAAAGTTGTAAGTAAAGTGCATACCCCTTGAAATCTTATTCCGTCTCTTTCCATCTGCCGATATAAATGCCCCTCTATCCTCTGTATACTATAATCCAATTTTGTTCTAGATATAACATGTAGTGTCGAATTGCATTAAAGGTGCCTGCAACCTATGTAAGTTATATATAATTTACGGACCTGGACCTACTACAACATCGATGTTTTATCCGAGTCATTGTCGCAGCCTTGTTTTGGCAATAGTGCAGAGTTGCATAAAGTAGTGTGGTTACAACTTAGTTGTGGGTATTTGAATTTGTGATGTGTTTGTAATTGGTTTCATGTTATAATTATTTCTGATCTATTAGGTCTTTTTAACTTAATACTTAATATGTATTTGTAATTAGCTATTAGTTTAGGTATGTTTTAAAATCATATTGTAAGTTGTTCTATTTCTGTCATGTTTTATCGAAATTGATTATAATTAGCTTTTAACTAAGGGGTGTTTCAGAATTATTTTCGTTTTTGTTTTGACGATTCACGCCAAACACATCTAGCGCGGGAGGGCAGTGGTGTCAAACTCTTGGCGGGCTTGTTTAGTTTGGTAGTTATAGATCGTTTAACGGGATTGCAACGCGCACTTTGCGTGAGAGCGTTTTATAAAGGTAACAATTCTTACACTGTTGTTCGACATCTTTACAGGACACATTTTAATTTAACAACCATGAGAAATATGTGAAGTGCGAATTTAATCAAGCATTGGGTGCGCAAGTTTGAAGAAACTTGGAATCAATGTCGGATAAATCAACTGGGCGCAAAAAGGCATCTAGAAAAAGGAATGAATGCCGACCGAGTTCGTCAGTCCATTATGGACGATACATAAACGTGACTACGATTACGCACAGCTTCTATAAATTTGAACAAATCCACGGTTCATCGTATTATTCGTAAGTATTTGCATTTGCGCGCTTAAAAAATTGTTGTTCAAAAATGCAGCCCATGGAACCTGCTAAACAAGTTGAATTCTGCAGGACAATGAAAAATCTTTTTAGGAGCTTTAATCACATGTGGTTCTCCAATGAGTCCAATTGTTACTTCAACGGCCAAGAAGACAAACAAACTTGTAAATATTGGGCTTCCGATAATCTCCTGGAACTGCATCAGAAGGTATCAGACTCGGTTAAGGTTGTCGCTTGGGCTGCCATATGAAGTCGAGGAATTATCGGTTCATACTTTTTTGAAAATAAGCGTGGTCGTACTTAGATCGTTAATTCCGATCGATATTGCCATATGATCCGAACTTCTTTGGCTTCAAAACCGCAAAACATTTTTCTAGAAAGATGCAGCCACATCCTACGTCACAAATGGCTAATTATCTGCTTTTCACGATTTATTCCCTGAAAGAATAGGTAGTCGCCGAGGAGATACAAAAAGGCCACCGAGAAGTTTAGATTTAGCACCTGTTGATTTTTTCCTATGGGGTCACTTAGTTTTCAACCCATTACCACGCAACTTGAATGTCTTAAAGCATAGAATTATAGACACAATCAACGGTATTTTAAGAGCCATGCTCCAACGAGTGATTGAAAATTTTACCTCCAGGCAAAATCAGTGCGAAGAAGCGGATGATGCCTAGTTTCCACTGCCTGTTTCTTGTAAATAAAAATTTAAAAGCTACTCTTTGATTTAAAAGTAATTAAAACTAATTTGAACTAATTCTGGTGGTTTATTTTGAAGAATCAAAGACGAAAAACATTATTAATAATCATATGTGGTAAAGTTTTTAATTATGTCAAATATTAAATATGCTTTTTGAAAATGTTGAGTTTAGTTCATGTGTTTATCAATTTTGCGGTTTATCGTTAAGTAATGTATGTTTGTTGCTTAGATTTTAGTCTTCTGTTTTTTAAATAAAAATTACGTCTATTGCATGCTATTTAATTTATTGATTAACCAGCTTATATTAAATATTTATGCCATGTGTATAAACGTATAAACTTAGGTTGCATTTTACGTGCAATAATGCACTAATTATTTCAATTATTAGGCTATGTATTTACATGTCGAATACGTATGTGGTAAAGTTTTAAACGATGCTACAAATAAGACCTTATCTTTTGAAAACGTTTGATGTATTTTATTGCAATTTAGGTTCTATGTATGTCAATTAAGAGACCATATCTGCTAAAATAATTATATGTGTTCTGTAATTGTGTTGTGTTTGAAAATTCCGAATTTGCTGATTGCCGTAGCATCCCGGTTACTATTTTGTAATTTGTATAGCCCTGTTGTAAGTTATAACTTTGTAATTTGAAATTGTGTAGGGTACAGTTTTGAGGATATTAATTTATATATTTGTCATGTTTTCACAAGGAAAATTTTTAGTCTTTTTGTATTTTCTCAATTGTAAAGTATATTAGGCCTGCTTTTAATTTGCTGAAGTTGTTCTTAGGATCTTCTTAGCTGCGACAACTTGTCAAGATGGAAGCCGGCTAGCTAAGCGTCTTGAGTGTTTTGAAGTTTTGTTGGTTTTTGAAATATTTCTAATGTCGTTTCGTTTTGTAATAGCGCTTTTAGTGGATATAATTGTTTGTTGGTAAGGTCGAAAAGTACGTCGTCAGGGGTGCCAATTCTTCCACAGTGGCAAAAGAAGTTTCCCTTTATGTTTATTTTTATGAAGATATCTTGGATATGCAGCATATCTTGTTAAGTATTGTATCATGCTTCTCGAAGGTCAAAATCATTTTTTTCGCGTATACCATCTGACATCTGGTATGAAGGAGAAGGACCCTCGCCTTTTATGGATTCTTTCCATTCTCTCTACCACTATCCTAAGATACTGCTAGTGCTACTAGAGTTTCTCTCAGCCTCTTGGTTACCTTGTTAAACATTTTTAAACCAATACCTTGTAGCCTTTTTAATTTTCAAGACTGTTGGGATAATGCCCAATATCACTAGTAGATGTTCTACCGATGTAATTGCGAAAATGCATGTAATCCTTGATATTGCATTTCTTTGTCTCTACAGGATTTTCTGTCTAAGTGATCCAACTTTTATTTGTTTCTACAAGGTGAAGTCTTGCTCTTTTAATGAACTTCTATTTTAGCCAATTGACGAACGAGTTTTTGTTATAGACAGGTGATGCCAAAAAGGACTTTGGACGTAACTTAATGCCACAAGTTCATTTAAACGGCGTCACCGTATACAAAATAGCGTTGTTTTTATATCGAAAAATCATCAAGATTTTGAATCAGGTATAAATTCAGATAAAGCCATATAGTTTTGACACATATAGTTAAACACATTGCTGCACCAATAATTTATCGAAGCTGCTCAAGTAATTCGACCATCGACTATAAGGATCTTGAACGTTTCAAACCCAACAGGCCTATCGTCAACGTGTATAAATGGAATTAGTAGAAAGAAAAGCGGCAGATCTTATGTATGGAGAAGACTGAACCTCAATGACATTATTGAACATCCAGATATTACTAAAACAGCAAGGGACAAGTTACACCAACTTGATGTACTGATAACTTTAGGAATTATAATATTTCAAAATAAAGAAATTACAGAGTAATTACTTAGGGAGAGCAGAATACGAAGAGTTCTATATCAACTAAAATTTATTATGACTCGTGTCTCGATATAATTACATATTTTCGTACAAACTACAACAAATCTTAAAGATATTTTTTACAACAAAATGTCTAAAGTTTAGGGTATTGTAATTGACTGTGAAAAGCGAAAGGGTAGCCGTTTCTTAGTTTAATAAGCAAATGTCAAATGTCCTGCGCTGCAGTAGCTAATTGCAATACAGTAATTGTGTAAAATGTTTACACACTATTCTGGAAAAACATGTAAATAGACAACAATTTCAATAATTTCCTTTAAATAAACGTTTTCTTGCTCCCCTCATTTTGATGGTCGGAAAGAAAAAAATCTAAGCATTCTTGCTCAATCGAGACCTCAATTTTACTTGATTAATCGGGAAGCAAATGATGGATCCTGAGATTATCACCGTAGTTTTCGTATCTAAAGTTACGATCTATTTACTGCAGAACTTGCTCAAGAAGTACACGTTACAGAGTGCGCGCCCTGATAGTGCAATTAGAGCAGCCCACTTGCTAAGGGCATTATGCATTAGCTTGTTGCAAAATACTGTAATTGTAAAGTGCGCTTGAAGGCAGTGAGCCATATATAAGAAGCAGTGGTAATAATATACCACTGCTTCAGTGGCAATAATATACAACTACTTCTCTTGTAAGAAGGCTTATTTAAGACATACATGATTAATTCTAATTGAAAATATTAATAAGTACAAGGATAAAATATTTATTAAGGTATTTCATGATACCCAGGCATGAGCAATTGGGCCACCCCAATTATACACCTGCTTCGTGGTAATCAGCTTGGCAAATAGTTTAATTACATTTATTAGTCGGAGCGTGGGCATAAAACGAGCTTTCGAAGGTAAATAAGAAATTAATACCAATCACTCGAAATGCGATGTAACTCAAGAGAGGCCCCATGAAACAGTTAGGATTTGAGAACGTTAAAACTAGTCTCCTAATCGTGACGTGATTTAAATATTTGAGAAGCTTTTTAAGTTATATAATGGATTACATTCAATGACTATGTAAATCATTGATAAATTGAGTAGACAACCTTCGTTTGTTTCAACTAATAGAATTGGTACTCCATGTTAATTTAAAACTTTACTGTATGCTTAAAATATGATCAATGCAGACAATTTATCGCGATTTTATGAAACCGCCATTTCACTTTTATCTAGTTTTAAATAAATGCCATTATTTTCAATGATAAACCTTGTTATCTCAAATACGAAAGCTAAGATATAAGCAGGGCAAACGTATTTGGCTTCCATTAACGAAACAACGAAAAAATTAAGTACCAAGCATTAGTTAATTTAATTAGATTCAAATAACTTATGAAGTAAGGAACATTAATCCGTACAACTTATTTAGAATTTCCTGGCAAATTTCTAATTGTAACGATTACATTTTTAATATTACCAAATATTCAATTTTCGTTTAAGATTTATGGAGTAACTAAATGATTAAGAAGAAATCCGTTCGTTTTGAATTAGTAATTAGGTTTTAAAATATCTAATAAATATCATACTGATATGCTTAAGAATCATATCCTACGAAAATTTTACTTGTCACGAAAATAAAAGGTTTTAAGTTAATTAATAGTTAGACGACTTGAAATTGGTAAACCAAAGCAATTCTCAAGACACTAATTTAGGGGCTTATAATGAATTCAAACACATTTGTGGATTTGTAACAAGATGGTGGATTTAATGGACTGTCATTCATTCTGGGGTATTGTCTTTGCCTACACATAAATAGAGAGTTTACATTAGAAAACAATATAACTGAATAATTTCAAATTCTAAAGGCGTCAATATGTATTATATTTTCAAACTTGGTTTAAACAATTATCAAATTTAAATTCATGTAAATTGAATGGCTCTGATGAATAATCAATACATCTAATTTAATTGAGTAGTTATCCAAACATATAATTCTTTTTCTTGCCTTGGCCTAGGTTTTCCGCATCACTTTGGTAACTATGTATCGTTACAATCTTATTTAAAATTATCCCGATGCCCTTAAAATTCTGAGAAAAGGTGTTTCAAGTAAACATCACTTAAAAATTTTTAGATAATTATTCATTCAAAATTGTATAAATATTTCGAAAAACAGCGAAATTCTATTAGTAAAATTAATGCCAAATGCCTAATCAGGTGACCCTAATAAATTTATTTCAAAATTTAAGTTAAATCTTATGCAAATTTATACTGATTTTAATATAAACTTGTACGAGAACCAAGATAAACAATTAAAAGGGTAATAGTAGTATAAATTATTTTATCTACACATTCAACAAGTTGAGTTAGGATCGCATAATTACATGGAAAAAATATTGTTTGTTACCAGATTGACAGTGTATGCAATTTAGAATTTTAAATCGCTGTTACGCTTATACTTTAAGCGAATCAAAAGGGTTTTAGTAGTTTGGTAACAAACAAATAAAATTTTTCCGTTTTATATTTTATTTTACAAAACGGCGGGTTAAACCTCTTTATGTTCGGTCAATGATCCGAATAATATTCTTACCTTTACTTTTGTTTATATTTACTTTTAT
>JAHWXV010036976.1:0-16713 GCA_024586415.1 Phrixothrix hirtus
AATGGGTTTGGAAAGCTCTGGTACAGCTATTACAGGTGATTCGATTAAAACGAAGTTGTTGCAGGATATCAGAATGCCTGAAAACGATAGTATTAATTCTTAAACCGCTTGGTATATAAAAACTCAAGACAAAAAAATTGTTCGTAGTCGTAAATTTAAGGAAAAGGTTCGTTGTTACTCTTGCAATAAATATGGGCGTTTTGCTAATGAATGTAAAACTAAAAGGAATAGTCAGCAGAAAAGGCAAGCCGACAATGAAAAAACATTTTACGCTTTATACAGCACAGATAAAATTACGTTTTTCCCATTCTGAGCCATTATCTAAATGGATTTTTTTATTTAATTTGTCTTGTAGTTTTATTTTTCCACAGTTTTATTTTCAAATTGTATATGCATTATATAATATGAGGGGTATTCAGAAAATTAGTTCCGATTGGCTACTAAAATGAAATGTTTAAATAGTTTATTTTTAACGAATTTGGCCAATCTTATTTTTCTACGTAATTTCCATGATAATTAAGACACTTGTAATAAAGCAGCCTACATGTAAAACGATGCTGTCTTAACAAAAACATAGCTTTAATAACATAGCCAATTGCAAAGAAAGCCCAGCTACCAAGAAACTTCTTCATACGCATAGACATAGGAAAATGGCTTTGTCTCTGTCTTAAGTATAGGAGGATCATCAATTTGTTCCCAATTAAAAAGTCGTGAATGAATAAACTACGTTTTTGTTCTGTATCGTAGGATGTGTATCCATAGCTTTTGCGTTCCATGCATTTCAGAAACGAATAAAAGATGTATTTTACAGACGGTTGGTTGCATAATTATCTTCAATATGTTAAATACAAAACAACACGTCAAAACTATTTCATTATCTCAAAACAACGCCTGTGACTGGTGATCGAATCAAGAGACAGAGCGCATATGTATAACCGTGACGGGAACGCCGGAACAGGAATGTTCATAAGCGGAACTTGGATTCTGTGTAAACCTCGTATTTTATTTCTCTTTACAATTAGAAGATTTTACTCTAAATTTCCCAGTTGTGTAATTATACTATGTTGGTTAATATTTTGGCAAACGAAATCGATATATTAACTTCATTTTTAGCTATAATTTTGCTCGTAATTGATAATAGAAATAATGAAATTATTGGCCGATGTAGTGAACTAGCCGTAACCTACTTTCGATGGACAAAATATATTTCTTAGTAAAATGTGTTGATTGTCTTTCATCTCAGTTTTAACGGCAGCTTAAATCAAAATAGGAATTGTTAAGTACGTTAGAAACGATTTTGACGTATAACGTTTTTGAACGTAGTATGGATTGCCAAGTCACATTTTTTATTGGTTTTAAAAACACTTCGCGGAAGAAAGCACGGCCACAGCGTAAAATTACAAAATCGTAATTCATTATATCATTCTTTGTTTTTTGTATTTGTATTATTCATATTCGACGAATGATAAATCCTACCGGCGAATTTGTAATCATTAAAAAAATGTGTCTGTTTTTAAACGAAAATATCAGTTTATCACTTTTCTTTTCTTGAAATAATTAGAAAATAATTAATCAAGATGAATATTAACAAGTAGCACTGAAATGAGCTATTATTACTAAATATTTAAAAAATGAAAATTTCAATAGAATAACCAAATCAATAACTATTGTAACAAATGTTCATATACTGCCCCATTATAGTCAGAAAAAACAACATGTACACGTCCAACTGTTTAAAGAACACAATTTAGTAAAAACATTATGGCCAATGTTTCATATAATATGAATAACACTTTGAGTAAGCTTTTCTGGTTATAATTCCTTAAATAAACATTTTCTTCATATTATCCTCTAGGGAAAAAATTCATTGGGATTAGGTCAGCTGACCTCGCAGGTTATTCGACAGATTCTCAATTTCTCATCTTCATGTTCTGCGAATTGTTCGGTCTAAATAATTGTTCAACATTTTTACATTATGTGATTATACACCATCTTGTTGGAAATAGAAAACATTTCTCATTGTTGAGAGAGAGAGAGAGGGAGAGAGGGAGAGGGAGGGAGAGAGAGAGAGAGAGAGAGAGAGAGAGAGAGAGAGAGAGAGAGAGATATGATCAAGATAATCCTGGAATTGATGTTCTAAATAATGGTGGTACCGTTCACTCTTAAGGTAATTCTGAAAAACATAGGGACCAGTCAACCTATTTATCAAATTTATCAAATTTACGCACCCAACATTTATACCGAAACGACTTTGAAACATTACACGTTGATTTAATATTAAATTTCCTTCGGCGTAGCAGTGATGATTTTTGCAATTGAAAATATTGTAGTTTATATAAATCTAGCCTCATAAGAACACATAATTTCGTTAAGTAACTGATTGTCCAAATTACAGTGATTTAAGATCCACTGACAATATTGCATAACTTTTTGCTCATTGCCCGGTTGAACCCCTAGGATAGGGATCTGCAAACTGCTGTTCCTAATGCATATAATTGCGTAGTTTACCGCCTTGTAACTGTTATTTTGGCACATAATTCTAAAAATTGTTCTATGTAGACAAGGTTTCCGACCCCTGCCCTAGGGATATGTGAAACTTACAAGGGTCAAGTTTATTAGACTTGATTATTCTATTAATGTTGCATTGTGATCGTTGAAGTATGCGGATCTACCGCAAACAAATCAAGAACTTTAGTTTACTTTATTTGGTCACCTGATACATTTAAAAATCTATTACAACATGAAATTTTAAACATCTAAAGGTCACCTTCTTCGCGTGCTTTTACTAGAAAATTCCATCATTCAATGCCATTCTTAACGTTAGAAAAAGCTATTGCATTCATTTGGTACAATCCAACACAATATTTGAACATTACAAATTGTTAGAAATTATCACCTCTGTCAATTTTGAGCAAATTTCCTTCAACCCTTGCAGTTTCGGAAACGCTTTTGAATGTATTTTCGTTGTTTTCTGTTAGCGCAACGTAGAACAACATATGAATATTGTTACATATTACGAATTTTTTTCATCAATTTTCCAGTAATGATGGTATTTTGCTAGAACATTCAATCACGGCGTCTAGACTTCAAAATTGTTAAATTTTTGTTTGCAGCTTTATCTTTTCAAAGAAAATTCGTTCAACCTTTGCAGCTTTTGAAATACTTCTAACCATGCTTTTGCTCTATATATTTTGTGCTTGTCATGCCCATCATGAATGAACGTACATAAATTCAGTAATGAAAAATGAGCATACGCATTGCTCATGCTTGCTCTTTTGGCTTATCATTATCACTAACAAACATCAGAAAACAAAAGCAAATATTTGCTCTTCTTCGCTCTTTCTTGCCCGTTTAGTGTATCTTTACCTTATCAAATTAGATTGTCGTCGTCGCAAAAAATTTCACCAATCCAAGTACTTAGTACGTAACGGTCATTTTCTGGACTATTGGTTTAACCGAAGTTCATTTATGTTATAAGCTGTTAAAAAAATGCCACACAGTTACATTATATATATAAATCAATGTTTATTATTATATTTAAAAAAAGATCTGAACTAGAGTAATGTTATTATTATCATTATTAAAAATCTCTTTCAAGTAGAATTTTTAGTACTTGAAATGATTTTTAAAAGTCTTTAATTTTTATGGTATATCTTGTAGAAAATAAATATTTCCTGTTCCCTCATTTATTGTAAATATTTTATAGGCAATTCTTAATTTCTTGAATTTAATTCTGGCATAATCAAATGTACGGAAGCATTTCCCCCTAAATATTTGTGTTAAGTAGTTTACACGCGTATGAGTTTTTTAACAATATTTTCTACGGCATTATTGATTATTTGATCAATGTAGATAGCAGCTTTGAGTAATATAATAGGTGAACGTACGAATGTCACCTACTCGCTTTGGTTATTGCAGTAAATGAACTTTGAAACTGTCAGAATTTTTTTTTATTAAATTTATATTCTGTATTAAAAGCTTTTTGAGGCAAAATGCAAAAATTTACAGACTGTCATATAAATTACAATCATTTCTGTAAAAAGTTTGGAAAATTCATTACTTCTTCTGTTGCATTGTAAAATTTCAATTCAACTGCATATGCGATTTTTAAAAATGAAAATTGAAGATTAATTCATAAAACACTTCAAGATATTGATCAATGATAAATGTTTTATTTGTGCTAAGTATTTGTTTTTCTTCTAGGTAAGTCAAGAATTTTGAAAAAAATCGTATCTTGTTTATGGTAAGTATTTGCTTTATTCGCGCTATTTTAACGTAAATTTATCAAGTAGCTTTTTTATGTGATCTTTCACTCTATTTTTATGTCAGATGTTATATAGGATTATAATAATTAGTGTACATATCTGACATTCTTAACATACTAAACGGCTTGGTTCTGATTTTTCAGTGATAAATAATATTAATTAATAAATACAAATGTTGGGCACATAATTGTGTTGATAATTCTAAAATATAGGAATTACTTCATTTAAGAACATTTCATTTTCGTTTCCCTTTATTAAATAGATTTACCTAAAAATAAATATTGCAAATATGAATCTAAGTTTTAACTAATAATTCATTAACGAATTGAAGATTTTAATTTTATTAGATGCATGTTCTGAAACGTTTCAACGGATCATTGAAAATTCAATTCATACCTTATTATGCCTAAATTTCACCTTAGAGAAAATACTTATTTCTGTATAGCGATTTAAATCGTATCTGTTAATAATCGATAATTTAAAATGTTTTGTAATCTTGGAATTGACATTGCTAGCGC
Source organism: Phrixothrix hirtus (assembly GCA_024586415.1). Lineage (NCBI taxonomy): Eukaryota > Metazoa > Arthropoda > Insecta > Coleoptera > Phengodidae > Phrixothrix > Phrixothrix hirtus. The sequence goes on from JAHWXV010036976.1 coordinate 4,784, forward strand.
AAGGAGCATTACCCTCGTTGCGCTACTCTTATTTCATAACCTTTGAATCTGTTTCTTTTTACAATTTTAAAATAGTAATAAAAATTAGTTTTATAAAATAACGTAGCTGTTCGCTGTCAGTAAAAACAATATTAAAAAAATCGATAGTAAATGCATTAATAATGTGTCGTACGGTAAGTAACCTATCGAGTATGGTTAAACAATTCGAATTCCAAAATATTTTGTTTTGTTTTTTGATATATAGCATACCGCTACTTAGATAATTTAACATTTGAAATTACAGGTTATTCGTATTCTATTCAGTGCTAGTAAATAATATAATATGTTTAAAGTGTAATTATTGAATTATATTTGTAGTAGATACATATTATTATAAGCTCATGAATTTAAAAGTTTGCTTTAATTTTAACCTTTAAATTGGTTTATTAAAAATATATAATTAAACACAAGTTTAATAATGCATGCTTTTTTACAATTTGTAACAATCCTCCTTTGTTCAACAATAATTATTTATAAATGGTATTGAAAATACATACACACAACAAAATTGACATCTTTCCGATTTATAAAAATTCAGCAAATATTAAACAAGCGAATTTAATTTGTATTAATTTTTATTGATTTTTAATTGTACCGCATTGTTGGCTTCTATAGTTAAAATGTTTTCATGTTTCTAATAGCTTTTCTGAAAACTATTTGAAAATCTAATTATGCGGTAACAGTAAATTTTAATAATAAAATATTCCCACTTTCAAGATGCGTACCTATAGCTTTGTACCATCTCGTTTTATCTGTAAAAAATTGAAAAACCAGGAGGCGAAATTAAAAATATTTACAGTATTATCTTTGCAGAGTGTATAAACCAAAAATAAATACACTTTATTAGGAGGAAAAAATTAGGGATACAAGATAGGAATTCTGATATAAATCTGATTAATATAGGGCTCTTGCACGCTTCTAAAACAAACTCGGCACATTTGTACGTCCTTATCTTTTTGCAAGTGTACATTAAGTAGGTATACATTGTTAAAATCACAATATCGTTCTTACTGTTTCTACGATTGCATTTTGAAAATATCTGTTGTATTATTCAAATATTGTTTATGCGAGCTAAATAGAAACTAACACAAAACAACTACCATTGTCATTTTAATAAAACATTAATGTTAACATGTTCAATGTTTTTGTATTAAAGACTCGAAAGTTAATGTGTTACATTCTGCGATCAGTTATTAAATATTTAATGCGTTTTCCCCTTTTAAATATGTTCATCTATAATAAACCCAAAAACATCAAACTTTGTTGTGTAAAGATATTTTAATACATAAATATTAAATCTTGTACACAATATATAAGGCATGTCTCAAAAGTAACGAACAATAGTTTGTTAAAACTTATTATCGAATTACATTGAAAAATTAAATTAACCATTTGAAAGTATAGTAAGAATGAGAAGTCGATGCCTACCCCAAGGTTCAAATCGTTTTACACAGATTCGTCCACACGGAAAGTTCCCCTTTTGAAATATGTAGAGTTACTAAATTACATTGTTATATTACAATCGTTCTTAATAGTGATATTACACGCGCCATTTCAAATACAGCTGTTATGAGAAAGGCGCGCCTTCTAATGCTTTTGAATGGCTGTTGCGATGCAAGCGAATCTCATTTTTAATTGAGCATGCACTTCTTGTTCCTGACTGTCTGTACATCGTTTAAACTATATTTCAACAGTCACCGTTCTTTTCTATATACTTTTTCCAGAGAGAGCCGAGGACAAAAATTCCTGAAATATATATTGTCCATTTAATAAATTTAAAAGGTTCATTATTGCATTTGAAACTTTATCATCATCTGGGAATTATGAATCCTCCATCAAATCGCAAAATTGTTTCCACACATTGAATGTTTGGATCTGTGAGTGAGGTTTTCGGCCTTCCACTACATTTAAACTTGTACGTGAGTTTTGAAATTGAGAACATCGCATCGAGATTTGATTGCGTTAAATCGTTTGTTTTCTATAAATTTTAATATTCTTTTTATAAATTTCGCTAAGAGACAGTCTTTTCGTGCGTAAAAATCGAATGATACAACGCAATTCTAATTTTTTATAGCAAGAAAACGCAACGCACTATAGGATGTCCCAAAAATAACCGGTATCACGAAAACTGCGGATACTTTATGACCTATACAGCAAAATGTTTTTCCGATTACCACCCATACTAGATAGACAATTTTTAAAATTACTAACAACTTATATGTCAATTAAATTGGAATAAGCATCGTCGAATTTACTGTATTACTATAGCAACCTACTATGTAGGCGTGTGAAATATATTTCACACGACCACGTGATGTCCATTTCACAACAGTTTCGTTCATTTCACAACAGTTTCGTTGCTGTGCAAAATGTATAACTTTCACTTATAGTAACCTATGCGAAATTATTCATTCTTCGTAGTGATCGTCGGAAAAATGTTTTATACAATTTTTTCAAGAACGATTTTTAAATTTTGAAAATTGCTCTAAATATAATCCTGGTTACTAAATAAACGGAATTATAAATTAAACTATAGTACAATGTTTTATTGTAATTAAATACTGCTAATAAAAACACGTAATGTTTATTTACGACGTGTTTGTAGAAATAACTTAAAAACAATTTCAACTAGGCCGTTAAACTTTAATTTTTAAAATTATTGGTTGTTTCATATTATTTCATTGTGTCATACTGCTTGTTCCCAAAATTTATTTGTTAAAAACAAGATTCTAATTTGTTTTACCTTAAATATCAGATGTGAACTTAATACAATTCATTTTATTTTAGAATTTGTAACGTATTCAACGGAGATGTAAAACAAGATATCCAATTCTTTTTACGCTAACCCTTAACAATATTATTTTCAAAAAATTACTATTGTAAAAAAAGAACAACTGGATAGTACATTTTCCATTTTGCGTTGCAAAAGATAATTTTTAAATTTTTCGCTTAACTGTTGTTCGATTCGCGGACCGGAGGATGAGAAACACTGTTCTAAAATGTCAGGTAAAATAACCTAAAATACTTTTAACTTTATCCACAGTTACTTACAAGTAACACACATCAAGGGCAACGATATTACTATCCAGTCCACGCGCACGCCAAGGTTGGGGTTAATATACAATTGTTAATATTTCAAAAACTAGACGTTTTTGAAAACAATTTCATAAACAAATTTTGTTCTACAGATCATAAGATATGCACAGTTTTCGTGATGCCGGTTATTTTTAGGACATCCTGTACATAACAAAAACCTAATACATGTATAATAACAGCAAAGATAACATCAGCGGAGAAAACAATTATTGTATCTTACATTTTGGATATCTCTAGTATTATATGTAAAACATGACAATACGTAAAGCATAATATTTAACCATAAGAATGTAATGTTTTTGGTTGGATGGACCGCCTTACCTGATAAAGTCCGCTGTTCAAAATGTTCCACGGTAGAGATTTGGCGGATCCTAAATTTGAGACTTAAATACGTGCGTACTTTTCAAATATCTCTGCTTTATTTTAGTTTTAACAATTGCATATACAAGAGAAAAAATAAAATATAAAATAACAATAATTAAAGGTGTTCTAAATTTGAAGAAATTAGCAAATTAAATTAACTTATTAACTTATACTACATGTTGCATTAGGCGCCACTACCTTTTTGTTGGAAATGCAGTAGAAGGCAGAAACCACTACGATTAAAATGAGTATCAAGAATTTAAAAAAAATTGAAGTGTAAGCAAATCAAGGCCTGAGATTGTTGAACTGCCGGGTACCGTAAATAATTTAAATAACATGAAATGACAATAGTATAAAATTTTCCATAGTTGCATTAAAATAAAATATTGATAAAAAATATCTTAGTATAAATTTTATTTGCGAGTACGGTTGAGTAATCCTTGAAAGAAAACCTATCGGTCCTGATGGTGTAGATGCCAGTGAAGCCAGACGCTCAGAGCCTCAATGGTAGTAACAGAACTCTTCCTTGGAATACTTGGCATATAAAAAAGGAGAACTCACCTTCTGTAACTAATTCCGATCCCTTCAAAATTTTATGGAACTGTTGGAGATTGCATTAAAAATGATCTTCGCGGAATGTGTAAGTCCGAAGGAGTTATACAATGGGCATTCCAGCACAAAAATATGTGTATTTTCTTATGGAGGTCTATTTTACGGAATTTATACTCTTCAGGGTCATTCATACTGTAACGGTTTAAAGCGTAGTCTTTGGGTCACAGGTTCAATAAAATTAATTTACAATTTTGCAGCCGGGATTACTCTTAGAGGGGATAGGTTCAGTACGGTCTAGTAGAGGGCATTAAGGCCGCTAGGGGTCTCTCTCGGAACGGTTCGTATTCGTTTATCCTAAAAAGGAGAAAGTTATGTATTAAAATGGAGCGGCCCTCGAACGTAGTCGTAATTTCTCATGTGAAACGATCTTTTCACAATTATATATTTAATAACTAAGCTCGCTAGAAATAATAAGATGGATAAAACCTTCAAAAGTAATGTTATTCTTAATAAAGGAAATAATAATTCAAAAGGACACTGTACATATTTACATTGGCTGATATCTAATAATTATAATTTAAACAATTGGATTTTAAATAATCGAAATCTTTCAATGCGAAAAGGCGTTCTTAGTACGAATATATTATGACAGACGCATAGCGTCGCTTTCACTGTCTGCAAAGGGAACGTGCGCCGTCCGGCGAAAGGGGTCACGTTGTTCGCGAGTGTGCTCCTTTGCCTAAGGATTATGTCGGTCCGGACGATGGCACCTTGGTTCACTCGGTAGACGAAGATAATAATGGAATGCTGGCGTCAAACAGACTCTCGCTACTTAGTCAATTCATAGGTGTTTGACCACAGCGTGATCATGGGTAATAGCGGTGCCTGAACGTTCGCTACTGATTCAACTCAACGTCCGGGCGTTCTATCTATGCTTATTGCCGTGACAGGGCCGTTACAGAGCAACTCATCCGCTTTCGACAATAAGCTTGACTGACAGGATCGGATAAAAAGGGGATTTCACCCTTTCGAATGGCTGAACTAATTTCGCAGTTCTCATTCTTCGACGGCGGTTTTGAAATTATAATATAAACAATACGGCGTGGACGGTTTGCGTTCTTTGCAGTTAATAAAGCGCTTTTTAATTCAACAAAAATATCTCAACCTTATAGGCAAGATACATCTATTCTTTTTACAAATAATTGTGCGGTGTTAGCTCGAGCAAGGGATTGCAAGAACTGTCTTTTTAGCTTGAAAGCTGCGGCCTTTTATACAGAATAATCGGTGTTTCATTCTCTCTTCTACGAACGTTATTGATAATTGTTATTCAGTCTTACACTTATTGATAAGTGTTCAGCTCATGTGCTTTGTTCAGCAATAATTTATTTATAACATAATATTGCGCAATTCCAGTTAATGCTTTCTTGTTAATTAAACTCGGTTGTTTATGTTTGTTATTCGCTTTGAACAATTTCTTAATACTTTGGTTGTTGCGTAATATTTCGTGTTATGCAGGTTACTGAACAATATTTATTGATTTTAAATTAGTTCACGTTCACTCATTCCCAGTTAACTTCTTACGGTCCTTTTAAAATGTCTTATCTGTTTAATCTTCTGGTATTTTCGCGTAAGACGCGCGTGATTTGTTGCAAATCGAGTTTCGCGTCGCTCTTTCACATTAACATATTTGGAAATGTTACAATGCATGTAAATTGTTTCTTTTAAATGCCATGACTGTTTGACTTTCAAAAAATACAAATTAGATGTATGAATGACCTTGACAGGTGCAAATTTCGTAAAATAAACCCCCATCAGAAAATACACGTGTTTTTGTACTGAAATACCCATTGTATAACTACTCTCCGGTAATGGTATAAGAGGATGTCTTACGGAATTATTAATTAATAAGGGCTGAATGAATAACTTCTAAAAATTATCCGGCCCTTGAGTTTTTCCTGAAAAATTGTGCATGAGGCTTTAGAAAGTAATATAAAATCAAAACTCACCCTTAGAGGGGTCCAAAAAGATAAATCAAGTACTAGAATTATATCAAAAACTTTGTAACAAAATTAGGATGTTAAATTCACACGTTGAGAATCTGACCAACAATTAATAAAATGCTTTAATCAAAATTTGCAGAAAGGTAGATTAGATTACTAAAAGAAATTATCAAACTGCAAGAAAATTATCAAAGAAAAAGAAATTCGAATTAAAAAGACTGAAGCTACTGCCACCTAATCGAAATCAGAAAGTTTAAAATTTGTTATGTAATGTATAAAACTTATTAATAATAAAATGTTATAGCACCACTAGCGAAAGTCTCGCTTTAAAATTAAGGCGTTACAAGAATTCTACCTGCATATTAAAATATGATATATTGCACGTTACGTGCATAAACGTACAGGCATAACGTTAAAAATTTCCATAAGATTGAATTTTTATATCCTATGTTATGCCCAGCCAATCAGTAAAAGATATTTGGGTGCGTAATTTTGCTAACGTAAATTGTTACGTTCTAAGTATATATGTGCCCATTGACCTCTTATTTATACCATTTATATGTAAAACGTAACCTAATCCATTTGCTATTGTCAATTTATAATTTGACAGATATAGTTGGCAGCAGTTTTTATGCATTCTATTGGCCTGGCTAACCATTAAAGTTAAAAAAAATGCATAATATTGATAGTAATTTTGCTTCTTACAAAAATAGTTCACGAATTCTTGCCCATAACATGCATAGATAGGAGCAACTGTGATATTTGTAATAATTTTATTTTTCAACATAATCTAAAAGGTTAATGCATTTGATATGTCGTTGACGAAGTTCTTCGATACCTTTGGAAAAGAACTACTTATCTTGTCGTGCCAGCCATTAGTTACAACTGTAATAGAAAAAATGGATTTCTTGTAAATATTTTATGGAAAAAAAATCGCTTGGAACTAGATCTAGAAGATTGGAAAGCTATGGGAGAATTTCAAAACCAGTATTGTTGAAGTGAGCTATTGCAACGTAACTCTTGTGTGCTGGAGCATTATCCTAACGAACTAAAAGATCTCGACTCAATTTTCCCGGTCTTCTGTTCTTTATTGTTTCACGAACTTTTAGTATAAGATGCACATATTGGCCTGTGATGTTGTACCAATATTATAATTAATCAACAAAAACTACCTCTGCGGAATCCCAAAAATTGCCGCTATGATTTTTCTGACGGAAAAAGTAACCCGAGATGTTCCAGAGTAATGTTCGCATACGAGATAGGCGCCATATATTCTCGGCCTAATATAGGAAAAATAAACTTATTAAAATATAACAATTTTTGTTTTTCAATATAATCTCCCCTAACTGCAATACATTTGTTACAACGATCAATTAATAATTCTATAACCTTGTAAAAATAATCTAAAGTTTTCCCTCAAATATAATTATAAAGATTTATGTATATTATTTTTAGATATATTAAAAGTATGTAGAAAAATTTATTCCTCGGCTGGGGTTCGATCCCAGGACCTTTGGCTTTGCGCGGTAATACTCTACCGCTGAGCTATCGCTGGAACTAATAACAGTCGACAAATAAATCCTTCTAAATTATACATATACATACATTAATAATGCGAAACAGACATATTTATTAATATATGTATATGTATAATTTAGAAGGATTCATTTGTCGATTGTTGTTAGTTTTCTCGATAGATCAGCGGTAGAGTATTGGCGCGTAAAGCCAAAGGTCCTGGGATCGAACCCCAGTCGAGGAATAAATTTTTCTAAATATTTTTAATATATCTAAAAATATACATAAATCTTTATAATTATATTACTTTAAAACAAATTACTTTTCCTTTATATATATGTTATAACGAACTTATAATTGCAAAAATTTTGTTCGTTATAAGCGATCGTTCACTGTAATAGAACCATTGAAATTGCACGTTAACGCATTTATACGAGCTACAAATTAAAACCGAGTATAGAAGCACGTGTAAATAATTTCTCTTCAGCGCGCTTTGCGTTGCATCATTGAGCGGAGATGTAAACTTGTCGCTTATTTAAATGCAGAGAAGTGAAGTATAAAGTTGACTTTAAATAAAAAATTTATGAGCTGCCGAAGGTGATCGAAGGCTAACTAAATTACCAAAGGTTCACATTAGCACGGTACCCTACAGCTTGTTTTACTAATCCCTAACGAAGCCGTAATATACAATTTTTTCTTCGCTCAAAAGTTACCCACGTCGGCTTCAAACTTGCATCTTTTAAGTTCTGAAGCAGGCGTGCTATTTTAAATTTTTTATAACTTCTTTAATTGAATATGTAGTTATAAAAAAGACTCGAAGGAATGTTATACTAGAATTTATTCGCCATATTCAAGTTTTTGTAGCTTTAACCGTTGCTGGAATGCATATAATTAACATACCTATCTTGCAAAATAATTTTGATGTAATAAAATTCAATCGGAAAAACTAACATTTGGATGTATCACTGCCGGATACATTGATGCCGTGACCAACTATGATCCCTAGTTTACAAAATAAAATGTTATGATTTATAATTTAATGTAATATAACAGGTAAAGCAATTTCAGCTGACTATTTTTATCGTCAAAATTATTTTAATCAATAATTGGGTCTGCGAAGCACTGGCAACCCTGTAACTTCCAAAAACTGTATTTTTTAAGGAAGTCATTTAAAATATAGTTGCAACTGTCAGGCTATTAGTAAAACAGTTGCTTTATAATTGAAACTTGCGTATTAGTTTTAAACAATATCAGAAAATTAATTTATTCAGGTGGATATAAATTAAATAACTTCTTGTTTACTGTACAATTATCAGTCAATGAAAAACTGTACGAAATTCTAAACATTAAAATAATCTGTTTATTGTTTCAAGAATTTGTGTTTTTAAATTTATCAGTCGATGTTTGACAACATATGACTGCCCGTCACACAAAAGCTCTACTTTACTTAATACCCCGCACATATGTTTCTTTTAAAACATTTTGTAGAAACTGTTACCGGAATGAATAGGCAATTGATAATGAATGCATAATTCGTTTTCTTTTATTTGGTTTTAAAATTGCCAACCTTTAGTATCATTGTTAGTTGTAAAGAGAGGGTCCGACTTGTTTATTTAGGAACCTTGGGTCATTTCTGTTCATTAAATATTAAAAAGGGCAAGGTAGTATGTAAATGAAAAGTGATGGATTTAAAAAAGTATAAAGCAAATAGCTTTTAAACAAATGATATTGTTTACATAAAGTTTTATACTGATTGGCGATGCTTTTATTAAAGCATCTACAATTTATTTTAAACATCCTTAATTCCCTTTAGGATATTTAATAAATGCATTGAGTTTGTACAGGGTGTTTGGAACACAAGTAGCATTATTAAACACGTGTACGTGGGCGTTTGAAAACACATTTATAAAAAATTTTAATCTAGCTCAAAAAAAATGTTTCGTAAATTTTTGCGTAAAAATTTGTCATGAGTAGAAGCTTAGCTATGATTTACTATTAAACGTTGTTAAAAACATTAATACCATTTTCTTTCCGTTTACAAAATATATTACATTTATTACTTAATTATAAATTCATGGCCGTCAGTTGTTTCAATAAAAAATAATAACATGTATTCTGTTAAATCCCCAAATTTGCTTTTTTCTATAAAGCTGTTATTAATTATAAATTAATCATGAAATAATTATTAAAAGAATTGTTTGTTTAATATCCAAAATTCACATAAGTAGTAATTTTAGTAGGTGTGTATAAAATTATGTCCTCTTTGATCCACAATAATTTGTATAAAAGACATGTGTATTACTGCATACAAATTACGTCAAAGTATGAAACTTGTTTACTATTTCAATTTTGAACTATTTCCACAAAATTTTAGTTATACACAATACGATTGTAAATATTAATAATATCAGGATATTTATTAAAACGCAGTGTAGGTTTAAAAAGACGACCATTTCAGCTTTCATTACATTAGCACGAAGATTGGTTATAAATTTTGTCTAAAACGCCTTAAAACAATATAAAACATTTTTAAAAGTAAAGTTAATTAAAAAATGTTTTCTTTTTCAAAAATATAAACTCGTTTTTATTTTAAAGTGATACAATTACAAACCGAATAGAAATTTTAAGGAAGAAAATCGAACTTTAATTTTTAAACTGTATTTATCTATTCAATACATTTAGGGATGTTTAATAATCAACTGAGATGTGTGAAATGTTATGCGTCATTGCGTTGCTAGAGAAGTGCAGTCGGTCAGTTACTTATTGTTAGAAGCAGTAGACCAAGTTAAAAGTAGGGGCTGACTAAAAACTTTAATATTTGGAAAACTATGGAATTTAGACACACTGTTTATGAAAGTGTTTTGCCGTGTATTCCAAATGTATCGGCTGTTAACATAATGCTCCTTATTTTTGAAACGCTCTCTATATTCGTATTTCGCTATTTTGATATGCTGAACATTCACTGTAAAATGTATCCATCGGACGCTTGAAGTATTGATATTTTTATGTAACTACATATACTAATATTCCATCAGTTACGAAATATTAAGATCAGTACAGATTCCAGCTTTCTACGTGGATTTATATTTACTAAGAACAATATAACGCAATTTTGCAAAAACTTTTGACACGACACCATTGTCAATCTAAATTAATTATAGCATAAAAGGTTTTCCTCCCCACAATCGTTATAAAAAATGGACTTTCACGCCATCTAATATTAACGCAAAGTTAGCGTTTTCGGAGGAGTATCACTTTTGCGCTCTAGAGTGGCAAAATAACTTTTTTGCTCGCTAAAACATCATATCAGGTATACCATGACTAAATAACATTTAAAATTATAATCAACACAGACGACAAAATTTGTAGTGTAGTTGCTAGTCTTCCATGATAACAGATGAACAACTCGTTTATTGTTATTTTATATTCATTAAATATTGTTAAATAAAGTGATTGTGGAAAACATTTGTGTGTAATTCAAGCGCAAGTGACATTGTCACTTTTGACAGCTTGCCGCACTCCGCTGCGCGTCACCTTGCTGTCTCGTGCGACAATGTGGTGCTTTGCGCTCTTAATACACAAATGGTTATTATTTTATTTATCTATTTTTTGAAACTTTTTTTATAATAAAATTAGAGATCAGTAAGTATTTTTTGTTCTGACTGAATTTTGTCGATTACTCGACTTAAAGATTAAAGGTTTTTTAAACAGGCGTTTCAATTAATCTTTTTACTTGATATTTTTGATACACTTTCTGAAAGTAATTGATGAACTTGGCCACAGGGACAAATTGGTATAAATCTAAGGATACCGTGTGTAACAACTAGCGATTTTGTAATATATAAAATTTTTTCTTGAGATTTATGCTTCTGATGATGTCCTTAACACCGAGAAGCTTTACTCGTTGACATTTTAAGCAGAAAAATTAACTGAGGAATCGATTTACTTAGCATTTGTATACATACATTATTTTATAATTAAATGAATGCGACAGGTGTCTGTAGCAAATAGATAATTCTATCTCTTCTTTGTTATATACAAATATAGTTATTTCAGTTCGATGTCTATTGGTTTGTATTTGAATTGCTGCAAGGTGGATTTCACCAGCGTCTTAAATTTTGTGCGATAATAAATTTTGTGTGATAATAACCATGATTTAACAATATTGTGTCTACTTTATCTATAAATTTTAGATATTTTGTTGAAATTCATCCATAATTTGTTGAAAACTTTGTATACCCGCTTTTGTAAGGAATTTTTTATACAGGGTGTCCCAAAAGTCTGGATACACCTTAATAACTCAGAAAGTATAAGTTTTACAGAAAAATTTTCAAACAAAAGTTTTATGATTCAAAAATTTCTACT
>JAHWXV010036986.1:0-12653 GCA_024586415.1 Phrixothrix hirtus
TTATTTAAATCTATAAATTATTTTTGTTTTAAATGAGCTCAAAATTTAATTATAAAGCTCTTAGTACATGTATAAAGGAAATTATAAATGGATGAATTATACATGCTTTTAAATTAATTTTAGAGTTTACAATTTAGGTATATAGGAAAATCACTAACGTCAATAAATTCAAATTAAATTTAAAATGTGTAAGACAAAGTCGTGTGTTGTCTCACACCAAACTTTTTTTTATGTTAAATAAGAATTCTACTGTTTTAAATTTTCAGGATAGGAGTCATTTTATACGCCAAGTCTGTTCTGACAACTTAACCGACATATTGGCGCCCTTGGTTTTAATAAGAAAATTATTCATCAGCATCAAGCTTCACCGTATGTAATCCCAAATATTGAACTAGTATCTCCTAGGTCGATCAGTGCAAATTGCACTGAAGTGTTAAACAACTGTAACAATTCAAAATTGAGTTCACTTAACCCAATTATATTACACGAGTTATACGATGGATATTGCTTAAATTGGCCACGCTGCAGTTCGTAAGACAATTTATATACAAAATTTGTAAGTTTTTATATATTTACTGTCAAACAACTGTGTGCATAAAGTCATACTATTATAGAATAATTTTAAAGCAAAAAGAATTCGGAAAAAATATGGAATTAAATCGTAAACATTTTCGAGGAATGATTTTGTTTTATTTTCGTTCAAAAAACTGAAGAAGCTTGTATTTATGATCTAAAAACTGTTTTTGGTGATGACGTACCATCAAGAACAATTGTGTTTCACTGGTATCAAGAATTTAAATTCGGTAGTCGATATAGTGAAGTTCATAGAGGTCGACCAATGACAGCAAAAACAGCAGAAAACATCGATGCCGTACGAGAAATCATAAATAAAGATCACCATGTGACTTATAGAAAAATTCAGTCATCTTTAGTCATCGACGTGAAGTAAATAAATAAAATTTTACATGAGTGTGTAAGAAATCATGTTCAGAATGAATTCCCCATAACTTTATCGAAGCTCAAAAACAAGCTCGGTTCAAATTCTGCCAGGAAACACTGAAAGGGTTCAACTCAGACACATAAAATTTGGTATACCACGTTCTCAGTGGTGATTAAAGTTGAATATATACCTATGAATTAGAAACGAAACAAGAGTCGACTGTTGAAGCGTTCAAAAATTGAATTTTTGGTGTGCCGACTTCTGAGAGGAAAGACTTATATAACAATTGGTTTAGCCGCATGGAAGCAATAAAGCACTTTTATTAATTCTAAGTATGTTCGATTTCTTCTATCTTGAGGTTAAAGCAGCAGCCTTCGTATGCCATACCTCTAGTGCGCCAGATGAATTTTAAATGTAGTACATTTGTTTCGAAAATTACGTTCTGGTAGAAAACATGAACTTTTGGCTGTGATCTTTCATATACACTGTTTTGAAAAAGGTTGTGCTGACTAAAGATAAAAATGTCTCATATACGAAAAACGATTACTTCTAATAGTGATATAGATAAAGAAGTTTGTTTTAACTTCTAACTTTGGTATTACATTAGCTTGCATTTCTACCGGAATTTGATACAGCTGTTTGAAGAAATTACAGGATGAATTAGTATACCAATGATCTCATATAAAACATGCAATGAAGATTAACAGCGTGTTACTGATATTATGCATAAGGGTGCATGGCACACTATGGAAGCTGAAAGCTATACGGGCAAAACAACTGAAAGGAGTTGATAAAAATGAAATTCCCTAGATAAAAATAATAAATATTGGTGCCTGGTCACTGCAGTATTATAATATTAACCACAATATGCTTTTCCTGATGTACTTAGTACATTAATTATTACCTGACATCTTTTCTATTGCTTACTTTATAATAGAACGCGGAACATAGAAAATCCTTATGCACGTGCTACTTTAACTCCAACATTTGGATCCAAACTGGAACGCTAGTTCCACGGCAATAGAAAAAAATTTAGTATCGCATGGACTCAAAGTCAGTTTGAATATACATGCAGTAAAACATTCATATATTGTGAGTGGTAGTGACATCAGTATATTGAAATTTGTGTGAAACTAAACCATATAAAAGCCAAGTGATTCAAAAAATAGTGTGCTGAAAATTTGGTACACTAGAAAACTTTACTAGCTATGAAACTTCTCCAGATTTAACAAAATTCTAGTAGATATGGCTAAATGATCATAGTAGATGAAGGGCTAAGGGAATTTCCGAATGTTGAAGTAGTTGCAAAAATCACAAAAGTCGGCCACATTCGGCACGATAAAAAATTGTTTACGCCGTTATAAGCGCCATCACATTCTTCAGCTATTCTAATTGCAAAAATACATGAATTGCATTTCGAAATGCTTCCACTTTGCTCCTTCTGACTATTTATTGTTCCCAAACATATAAATTTGTTTTGCTGGTAAAAAATGTTCACTCAATAAGGAAGCATTGAATATCATTGTAAAAACATATTAAATTGGGTAGGACTACGTGGGAAGACAAAATGTTTTGTGAGACGTTTGCTTGTATAATTTTTACTGGACTTATTTTACAGCTTCCCTTATTAAATCAGTTTTTATAACGATCTTTAGCTTCCTTTCTCTTTTTAACAACTTATTCAATTGCTTATGACAAACTATACAATTGGTTCTAATATTATCACTGAACGATTCTATTTCAATTACTTGTTTGGTATTTTTATGGGTTCGGATACGTTGTTATTTTTTCTCAGTATATTTTAAGTTATGTGAAATTATTTACTAATATTTAATTATACATCTGGGGTGATTTTAAAATCCACCAACAAATGTTAACATGGCACTGTAGAAGGTTGATCACGCTCGTTAACAAGAAAATTGCTTAACAGAACACGTTTTGGAAAAAATTAAAAATGTTGACTTTTGAAAATTGCAGGAAAATTCATATACAAATAAATACGTCTTGATCAATTCTCTGTGTCGTAGATAAATAACATATTATTTTAATATTAAATTACAAAATGGTATGTTTACTTTATATGTGAATTAAACTATCCTAATATTAATAATTGGTATCAATAACCTAGATTTTAGTAGTTTACAGTTTACGCAGACAAAAATTTTGAAAACGTTCAGTTATACTACAAACTATATCCAGATTTTTATAAGTAACATAGTTTTGCTTTTCTTTTATTTAAAATTTATAAAAAATAAAAAATGTCACCTGTTCCCAATTATAATTACTTATTTCAAATTTATGTATATAAATTCGTGATACATGTAACTAATTAAAAAGATAAGATTTGGTAAAATATGATTTATATAAGAAATCAATTTATAAAATAAAGTAAATTGATTAACCATTACAATAAATGAGATATAAACCTTCTGTTAATTAATAATAAATAAATTAATAAAGAAACAGATTTAAAATTTGTAATTAATAATAATTTAATTTTAAGGTTGAAAAAATATGATTTGATAATAATAGCTAATACCATTAAGAATAAAATTAATTGTAAATATTAAATAGAAAACTGTAGCATTTATCTAAAAATTCTAAACACAAAAGAAATCTGTAAACAAACCAAACCTGAAAACAACCCCACACATAGATGGCATATACATTCATATTCCATATTTAAATTAAATTATCATAATCCTTATCTAACAAGTTACAATTAAAAGATATGGAAAGCAGTATAGGCACTGAAATTTTAAGCAGGAAAATTTTTAACTTCCGTAATTCTCAAAACCTTACCTTATAATACCCCCTTATTGCATCTTACCTCATTATGAAATACTTTTAGAGAATAAATATACGGACGCTTTTCTGAATCGATATATCTAATAGGATCTTTTAGGCCTAGTGTGATCTTACGGGTTACAATAGGGCTCTGCCCCCACTCCCAATTCGAACTTCGCTATAAACGCTGACGTTTAGATGTTTTTCAACTGTCATTAATTATATTTACTATAATCGCTCAAGATAATGTTTGCATGTAAACGGACGTTTTAATTTTCACGTAATGCATTTTCAAATCCTTGAAAATAGTACGAAAAGGTCTCTGGACATTTTTCACATATTTGTGAGGTCCAAATTTCGTGATCTGATAATGAAAAGTCTCCATTTTAAGTAGTCCCACAAAAGCACACCGTCTTTAATTCTGCAATCGTACTATTATTTCTCATCATATCATCTCTCCCAAAATTGACAGATTCTACACTTTTGTTGGAATTAAATATCCTGATAAGACATTGTTTGGGAAAAGATCTGAAATAATTCAAATCGTAGATAATCCACATAGTTAGCTCACAGCCTCATTATTTCAATCTATACATTGACTTTGTTCTAACACTTACTTACACTCTTCACCTAATGAAAACTTTTCCGTGACGGATACCTATGGTTGTGCTGCTCAGCATACTCAATGTTAAAAGCGACTTATTTAAAAAAATAAAGATGACTAGGATAACGTTATATCGACTTTACAAAACTGTAAGCGACATGACGACCTGAATCACCATCATTTAACTCGTGCTTCAAGAATAATTTATAAGGATGGTATTACGCTAGCTTGGATAATTCAACTGCCATTATCACTCGATCTGATGCTTTAAAGATTATCCACATGCAATATTAGGATTGATTAACTTCTAGCAAAATGTTCAACTTAGTTGCGTGTTTATTTTAGGCTAGCCTTCTTGGAAAAACTCTTACATTTAAAATGTTTCTCAAAATCGTCAACTGTTGTACTTACTGTAAACATTACGAGTAGATGTATATCCTCATACTGCCATTTAATTTTTAAATGTAAGCCTTTGTTGTGTGGATAATTTTAACTATTTACTTACCAACATGGGCAAAAGGTTGGCAAAAGATTAACTTTATGCAGTAATCTAATGCGCTTATTTCCTAAAATGTATGGTGATTATTTGAGACAATAATTTATCTTTCCTTGATTAGTTTAAAAATTATGCTAAATATTAAAATAGGCAAGATATAACTTATATCCGTCGCCGCTGCCGATTAAAATAATAATTTAAGACAAAGTTAGATTGTGAATTTAGGGAATTGAAGTAATTAATTTTAAATGCTAACACTGTACCTAAAGTATTTATTAAAATGACTGATTCTTCACAACTACAATTTTAGGATTAAAATGAAGTAAAGTGATTAAATTAATGCGGCTGTGAAGAGTAAAGAAGTGACAACAGAAATGTAGATTAAAAATCCTAGTATCAAGTAAAATGTTAATGCGTTTCTACAAATTTAATTTTACTAAAGGCAACTGAATTAACAAATGCTTAGACAATTAAAATGCATAGACTGTAAGACCTACTAGAGCGACTTTTCCTTACATTTATCTAACTTTCTACCACAAATTTTATGACATAACATTAAATTGTTTTCAACGAAATATGGAAAAGTTTTTAATTAAGATAAAAATTTCAATGTTTGGCAATAAAAGCAATGTAGATGTACTTAGAAATTTTATGCATTAAACATACGATCAGTTATTGTACTTTAGCTGTTCAAATCTATAACGCCTTTAGAGAAAATCAAATGCCATTCTTGATGGAATCTTTGATGATGTTATTGCTGTATTTCTGAAAGGCATATTTTGCAATGGATACGGATATATGTAGCATGTAGCATGTTACTTCATTTATCTCCATACGGTGTCGTTCACACACGGAAGCGCATTTTATTTTCGCTGAGCACATCGTAACGTCACATGAATATCAGAAAGACTGCGTACGTGGAAAGATTTTGTAAAAAATCGTCTTCCATAGTTCCTGAATTTATAACTTTCTCTAATCTGACATCAAGGTATCCTAATAATAATGTAATTAAAAAAACTTGTGTATGCGATGTTAATAATATACTACAGCGAGTAACAATGAAATTGATAAATGTGTTATTATGTAAAATCACACGTATAAATGTACACCTAAACATAATAAAAAGGAACTCTTTCCTATTAAAAACATCCACAATTTTCAATTGATTTTAATGCATTGTTACCCTGAAACAAAGAAGTGGCACAAAAGGGGAATGTAAGATCAAAGAAACAGTTTCTCATAATTTGCAACTGGAGAATGAGCAAGCACCAAAAAGGGCACATTATAAAATTAGAGGATGAACAAATATAAAAGTAAGGGCTGTTTCTTATGAACTTTAAATTATTACCTCACAAATGAAATAACTGAACGAATTGTTTTCAAAAGAACAATAAAACAAATATTCCCCAGTTTTTAAAAGTTAATTTGACAAAAACGATATCTTTGCTGGTATTTATTTAAGAGGAAAGCCTAAATTATACATTAATTTTAAATTTCGTTTATACAAATTTTTCATGTAAATTTATTTGGCGTGTGCTAATAAAAAGTTTCGACATTATAATACGCACTGATTATAATTATTAAATAATTATAATTATTAGCAGCTTTGGATAGAAATGGGAGTCCTTCCTTGTATATAATATATAATAGATGGGATCTTTAAGAAAACCGCTTGACTAGATAAACTTAAGTTAATTACTTGAACATAATTTTTAGAAGAACGTCTTTAAGCATTGGTTTAATATATTTTCTAATATAAATAGTTTGAGGATTATCCAAGAAGTTCCCTTAAATATTTCATGTTTTCTTGCTTACTTTCGTCCAAAATTTTCGATGTTTTTGGAAACTCATGTTTTTAGAAATTAGTCTCTGTCTGTGTGTGTGTGTGTGTGTGAGTGTGTGCAAGTGCATGTGCAGGTGTGCGGGTGCGGGTGCAGGTGCGGGTGCGGGTGCGGGTGCGGGTGCGGGTGCGGGTGCGGGTGCGGGTGCGGGTGCGTGTGCGTGTGCGTGTGCGGGTACAGGTGCGTGTGGGTGTGCGTTTGCGTTTGCGTATGCATGTGCGTGTGTGCGCGTGAGCGTGGGCGTGCGCGTGTGCGTGTGCGTGTGCGTGTGCGCGTGCTTGTGCGTGTGCGTGTGCGTTTGAGTATGCGTGTGCGTGTGCGTGTGAGTGTGCGTGTGCGTGTGCGTGTGAGTGTGCGTGTGCGTGTGCCTATACGTGTGCGGGTGCGTGTGCGTGTGCATGCGCGTGTGTATGTCAACAGGATATCTCGACAACGAAAAGTTGCAGACAAACAAAATTTTACAACGTGTGTCCCAGAAATCTTGGAATCAACTCTTTCTATGAGTTTAACAAAGTAGGTCTTTTCTTATATCACACGCATATTAAAATTAAAACAAAAACGTAATAGCCGAACAATGTAATTTTTATTAGATGTCACTGGTTATTAGAAATTGCTACCAAATTTCTATTTCTTTTTTATTAAACCTGAAAATGTTCACACAAGAACAAAAGATATATATATATATAGTGGAAAGTTATTTTCGTAATGTCCGATGTATGGAAAATGGTGAGTGGCAGTACGATATCAATAATTGCATAGCAGAATTTAGACAACAGTTTCCTATGGCTATATTTAACAGAAACCAGTTTAGAAGGCAACCATTACGACCAGTTGAATATTTCCACAGCATTGGAAATATTAATCATAGACCAAGAAGTGTCAGAAATACAATACAAGAAGAACCTACCACTTCAATTAAAAGACTTGCACAACAAGTAGATTTAAAATGTACCACTACCCGTAGGGTTCTTTGTCATGATCTTTAGATGCATCATATAAGTTACAAATGTACCAGGAACTTCTACCACCAGATTATAATAAAAGACTGGCGTACTGTTAGTGGTTCAATGAAGATATGAATATGTATGTGTTAAATTTAACATTTTTTTCATGCGATGCTTAGTTTCACTTGGATGGATATCTCAATTCTCAGATTACGCGTATATGAAGCATTGACAACCAACAGTTTTTTAGAGAAGCTCCTTTAATCCAAAATTGAGGTGGCGTTGACGATGTTAGGGCGAAGAATTATCGGTCCAACATTTTTTGAAAGGAATGCAAATGCTACTACTTATAGAGATATTATTTTGCGACAATTTATTAATCAATTTCATGATGATGAATTCCAAAGTGCTTTTTCCCAACAGCTTGTTGCCCACGAAACAATAATTTGTCTTCACTAGTTCTTCGGCGACAGGTTAATAAGCAAGGACAGATTTCCACCGCATTCTTGAGGTCTAACCACGTTGGACTTCTTTATTTTTCCATACTTTAAAAATTCTGTATTCAGAGATTCAGTGCACACAATAGAAGTTCTAAAAACTAGTGTAATAGGAAGTTGTGAAGAAATAAATGATACAGTATTACAAAACGTGTTTGATAGTATGACATTTCGCATAAATGTGTATGTTAATGAAAATGGGCAGCACATCCAACATTTGTCATAATTTTAGAGTTTTTGTTAATTTTAAGTTTACCCATAGCACTATAAAGTGATTCACAGTTCTTGAATTTATTACGAAGTGTTTTATTTATAACAAATGGATTTAAGTAAATAACAACGTAACCTCAAAAGCACTCACTAAGCAGTATTCTTAGCAGAACAATATTCATTTAACCTAATTTTAATGTTTTCAACTCGTCGGACCGATGAAATTTGGTTATTTGATTTATGCTGTACTATTCTAAATATAACACGTTACCTTTGTTTAATGGCCTGATTCTAAGTCTTATGGGATACGCACTATTTAGGTTTGTAGCCAACCTGAGACGTGACCGCGATAATTACAGTTTTTGATTTTTCACGATTTTCTAGAAATTAGTTCTAAAGGTTTTTTAAACTTCTTATATGTAATAGCAATTTAATGTCCTTTCATTTAATTTAAGCGGCTTCTCAAAATATTTTCCGTGAATCGAGTAACTGGAAGTGACTTTACTGTTAACTCTGAATAAAATAACTATAAAACTAAAAGTTCTAGCCAGATGAAAATTTACATTTCGGATTATAACTACCCTTGTGTGTAAAATTATGAATTTGGTTAAAATTGAATAACCGGAAGTACTATTTTATTTATTGTCATTTTTAGATATTTCCCGAATTTTCAGTTTTTCGCTGTTTCTTGAAATCGGCTCTAACGATTTTTTTAAACGTACTACACAGTATGTCCATTATATAAGGAGTATTATTTAACATGCATCTAGGTAAGCCCTTAGGGAACATAAATCTTTAAAAACTTTGGCTCTAGTATACCTGTGTATGTGTACGTATGTGGCCCAAGTAGTTTGAAAACTAAACGTTGTAAAAAAGTGAAACTTTATATTTAAGATTACTATCTTACTGACACGTCTGAGTAAGAATTTTGTTAAAATCTAATGACCGAAAGTGATACTTTATTCTTGCAGTTTCTGGGTTTTTTGCGATTTTTTCGAAAACGGCTATAATGATTTTGTTAAAACTTATCATATAAAACTTTTATACCAAACTAATTGATTTCTCTGAAAAAGTTCGTTGAAGCGAGTTATTAAGGAAAATCTCGGGAGTTACGCAGTGTTGCCGGTAGAATTATAGTTTCCAAAATAAATGTAAATAATATTACAATCATTTGTTGACACTATTTGCATATGTATAGACGTAAAAGAATGTTGTGTGATGTCTTACACCAGATTTTTAAAATTATGTATTTCCATTTGTCTATTGTCCTATAAAATTGTATTGAAAAATTAATTATTTAAAAAAGAATGTAACTTTACCTTCAGTAAACACTTTTTTATGTCATCACAAAGAAAATGCATGTACAAATGTCAGTAGAAAGGAAATACCTTTACCAGATCTTGCTTCGAAACAATGGATATTTTTTATGAATCAAGACGTCTCGTTAAAGAAATTCGTCAAAATGCAATCCCTTTATATAAATGCATGTGTTTATTCGTCGACACAGATACCTGCTATATTCATTTGCACCTGGTTTTCCGTACGTTAAAATCATATCTATCATTTCGATACTTCGCAAATTCTGAATGGTCGACTTATTATGCGCGATGACTGATGTGTATCTACTACGAGCGATGAACCCCAAACAAATACATATTAGACATTCAGTCGGTCAGACATTTCCTCGTCTCAAACAGCAGACTAAGTTAAAAGTAGGACCGAGCTGAAAATTTTAATTGCAAGATATTAAGGTGTATTTGCTGTTAAAGTAACTCTCCTTATATCCAGGACATTTCTTAGCTGTTTAATTCCGTTTTATATAAACTAAGCGCTTTCTCTAATAAATTTCTGAAAATGGAGTAACCGGAAGTACCTAAATTAATAAATTGCGAACAATATGTGACAAATTAAACATCGTAGAAAAATGAAATTTTGTATGCATGTTTCTTACCTTCATAGTATACGCCGGCAAGAATTTAGTTAAAAAGGAATGATCGGAAGAGTCACCTTAATTTTGCGATTTTCTCGAAAACGGCTCTAACAATTTCTTTAAAACTTTTTGCAGTTCTTAGGCCTTTGATACCCTTTTATGTGAACGTTTTGGTTTCTCTGAAAAGATGCATTCAAGCGATTTATAGGAGGAAATGTCTGGAATTAAAAAGCGTCTTACGTGTCCAATAACTGAATGGGTGGCCGTTCCAATTATCGTTCCCAATATAAACGTAAATAATATTTTAATCCTTTGTGGACAATCGCATATTTGTATATTTATATACGTAAGACAAAGTCGTGTCTTTTCTGACAAAATATTTTTTATTTATAAATTAATGACCACAACGTCACTTCTTTAAATTGATCGTGTGCAGTGCCCATTGCAATTATCGCTCCCAAAATAAATGTTCTAATCATTTGTGAATATTATTTGGATATTTATAGTACCTAACAGAAAGTCGAGTGTGGTCTTAAATCAGATTTCTAAATAATTGTTACAACTATTTAAGAATTGTATGTTGAGTTGCATATTTGAATGAAAATCATCTTAACTTCGATATCTAAGCAGATGACATTCAATTGAGTTCCTAGTTGTAATTACGACTACAAACCCGTATTTATATTTATACTTCGTACAGTCAAGAAGGGGAAGTGCATGCTTAATTGGAAATGAGATCCGCTTGAATCGCATCAACCATAAAAAAGCACTAGAAAGTGCCTCCCTCCTCATAATAGGTTTATTTAAAGTGATGCGTGCGATATGTCTATTAAAAATAATTTTAATACAACGACGTATTTTAGTAACTCCGCAAATTTCTAAAGGGGAGGGTGTTAAGCGATAAACTTTCAGTGCGGACGAATCTATGTAAACAAATTTGAACCTTGGGGTCGCCATGGAAATCTCATCCTTAATGTACATCAGACAGTATTTGAAAAAGGATCTGAATTTTATATTATGAGTATAAGCTTAATTTAATATTGATATACTCGAGAGTGTTAATACCTTTTAAATCAGTTTGAGAAAATCAACGCATAACTTTTAACTACTTCAACTAGTAAATTCTAAAAAACCTAAACTGTAAAATAATGTTTCCAACGTTCTGAAAATTGAGGCATATATTTTTAATTTTCATCTAATTAAATTTTTCTATACAACTCCCGCTTTTAGGTGTATACAAAAGTGAGATTTGGGATTAACTACTCCGAATCCAACTTAAGTCACTTTTTCTCCATTTACTTTTACAATGATCACAATAACTTGATAAGGTTGAGTGCGATCAATACTTGGATGGTCGATCGCATAGTTTTATAAATAATAGTCGTTTTTATAAAAATTAAAAAAGACCTTTTGTTACATTTACAATGGTTGCAAACGTTAAGTAAAGTTGATAAGTATTTAAATTGGTGACGATATAATTTTTTAAATAATAGGCTTCTTTCAAAAATTGCAAAAAGTTGTTACAGCTTGGACATCCATACCTATTATTTTGTACCTACTGTATATGTTTAGATTGTTAGAGTATCATTTTGTTTCATTATGCAAGGTTTTATTCGTTTTCTTATTTAAAACGTTTTATTATTTATTTGCTTCGCCTGTGAAAAAAACAGTTTAAAATATAGGAAAATATATGCTGTAGTGGCAGAAAAGTTGAGTTATGATTATGTGTCGTTTTAGTTTGAGGTTAAAGCGCGATTTAATTTCGTTTCTGTATGAGCCATCTATTTATATAATTTTAGGTTTAATTATTTGCAGTGATGGTTTTAATTCTTTAATTATTAAATAGGGTGTATTAGGTCGCTCTAATTTTTGTTGGACATTTCCAGTCAACCATCTTGAGTTGGTTTTCTATGCACACCCTTAATATATTGAGAGCGGGATATTTCCGGAGGACATTTTTGTAGCGACTGCGAAACGAAGCGTGTGTTTCAACAATGATAGATTCGCTTTGAATTTAAATCATGTGTAACTAATTATTGTGGAAGAAATAAGGCACCTGTGTTAGGGTTGCTTTAGTGTGATGTGATTTGATTTATGAAAATTGTCTTATAGGAAAGAAAAGGGCAGTGATAATATTTTTGGCATAAGTAATGGTACTACTATGTACAGGTCTACGTTTTATGTTAATAATTTCTAGTGGCATCTCGCGTTCATTTTTGCCTATTGTAGGGGAGACCGGGGCAGAACGGGGTCCGGGGCGGAATGATGTAAAGGTTCCCCTTACCGCCCTGAGTAGCGCAGGTAGGCTATATTTGGTTCGAAGCTTCAGTAATGTATTACACGCCGTAGGAAGAAGTTGCGGTGAATGCCTTTGTGCTTTGTGTGGAGTACGACAACACACCAA
>JAHWXV010036992.1:0-18412 GCA_024586415.1 Phrixothrix hirtus
CTTCTTGTGGAACACTGCAGAAGCTTATTTTTATAAATAAATTGAAATATTTCAAAAACGCGTAATGATAGGGAAAATTTTTTTAAACAAAGTCGCCTTAAAATTAGTTCAGGAATACATATCAATATAAAAATTACTATGTTCCATTTGAAATAAGGAAGTTAATGTCCATTTCCGGTATAAACAGAAGTAGCTGAAATCTGAAAATATTTTATATCGATTCCGCCTAACCTAAAACCCCTATGTGAAAAGTCTTAAATTTCAACTCCTATTAATTGTCCATATCCTTTTAACGAAATCTCGTCGTGGGATACCCTGTATATTACATTTATGATTATTGTACATTAAGTTTAAATAATAGTTAATAAAATTTAAATAAAAATCATTGTAAAATGTTAAGAACTGCTGATCTAATTATCTACATCAATATTTGTCGTTCTAAGCTCCATTAAGCACTTTTCAATTATGGCAATTATTGCGCCCGCTCATAGCGTTCATTTTGCCAAGTCATAGGTTATTAGTTACGGTTTAGTTTAAAATTTTAAGACCTAATACTTTGAACATGTTACTATGGATAGAGTTTATACAACGTTAATTAAACGTGACAACGTTACTTTTAAAATTCAAAATAATTACTTAAATTACTACAAGATCTAAACAGTGTTTAACATGCTTTCCTGGGTAGATAAACAACCAACTAGTAACTGACCTGTACTAATATTAAAATTTCACAGGTGCACATGAATATTCTTGCCAAAATATTAAGTTGTATTTAAACAAGATGCACAATTTTTTTTTAATTAGGCTACAGATTTACCCCAAAAACTTTTAAATACTTGAATTATTAATGTAAAAGGATTATTACAATTTAATTAAGAGAAGTTATTTTCTTTGCAGTAACGGGACAATTATAGCGTTGTGGGTTTTAAAAATTTTTAATAAGAACGTAATTTAATGTATACTAACGTCAGAGGCGTAGCATCCAATGGATTAACATATTGTAATGCATGATATTAATAATGCAAATATACAGTTGTTAATTAGAATGCTTGCAAGAGTTTGTGTATAAGATATTAGTATCCGTTTACCCAACTTAGAGTGCCAAACCATCGTACATTTTGTGCAGTATATTAAATTTGATGTCAGTATAGAACCTCTAGTAATTTCTTTATCAACTACATTAGTAATCAAGTTATAATTAGACTTTAGTTATGTAATTGACGTAAGTTTTAAAATGTATTAAATCAAATATTAACGAAATACATATATTCTAGAATGAAAATGTAACAATTACATATATCGGCTACAATGGCTCATATATGTTTAAATAAACTTATGCAGAATTTTATAAAAATATCGCAAACATTTAATTAATTTAATGGATCAAGGTATATCACATATTGCCCGGAAATATTGTTTTACTACGACACTGAATATAAATGCAAGAAGTTTTTTGCCTGTAGAAATCAAATATTTTTTGCCGCTCTGCGCTTCAGTTGTGCTAAGTTAATTATTTATATGACCTAGTTTTCCTATTGTAGCAGAGGTAACGTTTGAAGTACTTACAGTTAATGAACTTTTTAATTAAATATGAGTAGAAGTCGATCCATTCTCAAGATGAAAAATGTTTACGGGAACAATGCTTCGAAGAAAGCCGTTGAGTATGAATGGATACAACGTTTTAAGGAGAGTGAGAATCACTGAAAGGTTACAATTGCAGTAGAAAGCCAGCACCGTCTATTACTGATTCAGATGTCTTATACAAACAATTGTGCTCATTTAGGACTGAGCAACTTTCATCGAATTAGTTCCAGAGCGTTGCAGTGTTGAAAATTTTCTGCTTTTCTTTTTAAAGTCGGTTTGATGCAAATTCTGATGATTTTATGCTTTTGATAGTAACTAATAACGAGATGTGAATCCATTTTTATGATCCAGAAAGTAAACCGCAGTCAAAAGGTGTTTCCAAAAATATCGAGTGATTCAATTAAGTTGCGCATTGAGTTTAGTTAAAATAA
This sequence comes from Phrixothrix hirtus, assembly GCA_024586415.1. Classification (NCBI taxonomy): domain Eukaryota; kingdom Metazoa; phylum Arthropoda; class Insecta; order Coleoptera; family Phengodidae; genus Phrixothrix; species Phrixothrix hirtus. The sequence continues at coordinate 2,016 of JAHWXV010036992.1, forward strand.
TGTTTTTTTGAGGTAATTACGGTATAATTTATGTATATAATTTTGCGTAGCTTTTCAGATGCTTATAAAGTTGTTAAGTGATCTTGTTATGCAGAAGTTTAAAAAACATTAATGGCAATCTTATAACGAAGCTCGTTGGCAGATTAAATAATCTTTTGTTTCACTGTAATAATACACCATCTCATTGGTCAGCAGTTTCAAGGAATTTGTTGTGAAAATATCGTTAGAAAATGTTTCTCTATGCACCATACAGTCTTGATTAGGTCACGTCAGAATATTTTTTATTTCCAAAATTGAAGGAATATCTGAGAGATGTTCGTTGGGACTACATTTCTGACGCGAAATATGCTACACTGCAATGTGTTTACTCCCGGTCCCCTGAATACTAGTTGTAGATTAGAACAACACCGACATCGTATATAGAGATGTTTTGAATTAGATGCTGTTTACATGGAGACAATTTCAAAATTAACAGTAATTTAGACGTTATAAAAGGTTTACAGGATGATTTTGCTATGTCTTCGTATGTATATACAATATTAATTAGCCGCCCTAGCCTAATTAATCAAAATAATACCACATATTCTTAAAAAAAAGTTAATTCAATAATACATAAAGTTATAATAGAAAAAATTGTAAACTGCATAACTCAAAATTTTGTGAGAGCAAATTTCAAGGGATGCGTTTAAAAATAAATTAAATTTGTAGGATGTATTCTCGAAACATGAAGTTTTTTAATCAAAGAAAGTTAAAAAAATAATTATAAGCAATAAACAAAATATAGACCGTTACGTCTTTTAATAAATAAACAAAAATGTGACAAAGAGTGAATATAATGTAGAGTGTTCGATTATAGCGTTTCTGCTGATGAATCATTATTTTTGGGAATAGAAATTGAGATTTGCACTTTATTGGTTCCTTTTTGACGCAATATTGCAAAGCGATACCAAAAGGTATGTATCTCCTTTCATTTTTTGTGGCATATTACAACACTTTGCCAGATTTTTTGGATGATCTACATTGCACATAAAATAGATTGTTTTAAACATTTGATGTAAATGTCTTTTCACTTAATTCGCCCTTTTATTATGTTTAATTGTTTCTATGCGCAACAAGCACGTATATTTTTGTTAAACTATATCAGACATTGAAATTGACTGAGAGACATAAAAGGTTCCAAATACCTATCTGTAGAAGGAGATTGAAAAGAATTTATCAAACAGATAAAGGAGTCTTAGCTTTTTACAAGTGGATGGTCAACTTTTGGCCATTTACATAATAACTATAAACAAAGAAAAGTGTGGCAAAAATATGCTCTTTTCAGTAGAGTATCCCAACTCAAATATAAACATTGTCGCTGAAAGTATTTTTCAAAATTGAGGCTAATAGAGATTTTTTTGAAAATCTTTGATGAAGCATTTTTGTATAAAAATCAGTTTAATTAAATAATCTTATAGTGGCCTCAGAAATATGTAATAGCATTTTGTACATGTATTCAGGGACACTCGGTGTGTGATTATGTCGTTTAATTGCAATTGTGTTAAATATATAACAAATAATGTATTGTAATATTTTTACGAGGCTAGTTCAATAAGTCAGGTAAAAATGTAGGAAATGGTACCATTAGCATGAAATAAATACTATTTTATTAAAATACATTCCTCCGGATCGGGTCATATTAAGTTTTAATAACATCTTCGATTAGTTCGTATTTGACAGCCATTTAAAGTTAATAATTTGTATTGGCTTTTCGAGAATGGAAAAAAGTGATTTTTGTATTTTCGTTAGACATTATTTTCTTCACAGAAGAATATTAACAGAAATAAAATAGTAGTTTCGAGAAAATTACGTGAACTTTGGCCAATTTAGTGATTTTCGTTGTGGTCTTACGAGCGTTCGCGATGCTAAGTGGTTAGACAAGCCAATAGATGCCCATATATCAGAAATACGAAGGTAGATGAGATTGTAAAAACTTTAAACTTGTCGATTGATAGAGTGGTGTCAGTTCTGCATGTTGATTTGGATATGAAAAAGATTTTTGCAAGCTGGGTGCCGCTTTTGCTAACGGTGAACCAAAAACGTAATCGTCAACTACTGCGGAATATTGTTTGAAACTGTCGTATTATATCTGAATTTATGCATCGAATTATTACTCTTACTGTGGCTTAGATCAACCACAATATTGTGGAAACCAAAAATCAAACGAAACAATGAGTGGAAGCTGGTTCAAGTATATCAAAGTGGTTAAATTTCCGACTTCTTCCTCCAAAAGCGAAACGAGATCTTTTTTTATATTATTTATTATATTGAGAAGAGAATCAGCCTTTTTTTATATAATTTTTTGAATTTTTAATTCAATTTCCTACATCCACAAAGGTGTGATGCTGTACCTGGAAAAATCATAAATAAAAATACCTAATGGTCTAGCAGGTCATTTTATAGAACCATTTATTGGGAACGTTTTGGTCAGGTAATTGTGTAATAGTGTTATGCCTTATTGAAGATTCGGTAAAATTGTCAAATGGACATTGTCCTAAAATTTATCCAGAGTGATACTCGTATTTAATATTAATTCCTTTAACATAAGTGGCAAGAAATTCGTGATAATGTTGAAACCAAACCTGCCCTATATAGAAATGCTGCCTCCTGTCGTTCAGAATTTATTACTGTGCTACTCGACCGCTTCTTACTATATGAACTTTATCGATTCAAATAATCTGGCAGAAAACTTTCGCTCGCTATAATTTTATTTAGATACTACTAGCTAAAGTTTATTCTTCTTTGATGATCTTCAGGGCATAAATGGTGTACCGTTTTAAATTTTATAAAGCCTAACGTGATGCTTTTCTAAAATTATTTGGACTAGTTTCAGAAATATGTAATTACGCCTCTAAATTCCGACCAGGCGTTCTAGGTTATACCCAAATACTCTCCAGTGCATTGATTTCATTTTATTGTTTTCTTTATATGGTTTGGATTAAAGTTTTGAAGAGGAATCAACTGTTCATCTATTATTTTAAATAATTTGTCATCCTTTTTGATGCCTAATCAAAAAAAAATCGAAGTGTATTGGTATTGTAATCAATAAAATGAATCAATTGTCCCCATTGTAGAATCTGAAAAAATGCGATAACATCTTAGCTGCTGCATTCCGATATATGCGATCTATGCCATAATTTTGTAGCTTTATATTGATTTTCTGCCACCTTTTGATACTTTGTAAAGTATAATTCTCTACACAAATCTAAATAGAACTGTTTAAATAACTTACTATCAATAAACTCTAACGATAGTCGTATTTGACAAAATATAATTTCTTAATAAAATCATAAATAAAGTCAGCGTTCCTTTTAATTGCCAGATAATTGTACCTTACTAATATATGTTTTAAAGTTTATCCTATCTGATCTTCAGCCTTTGATTGTAGTTATCACCAAATTCCGCACATAATATTCATATGTTTTTGAGCTAACGTCGTTATAAAGGCTTCGGTAGTTTATAAAGAATAATTTCCCCCAGTTATCATGAAAATTAATATTTCCATACATTCCTCTCCCATTTTTACTAACCGAGTATTTTATGTATTTTTATTTCATTGATAATCAATTTCTTGAAAATAAATACATTTTAAAGTACCTTGTTGTATTACAACATACGCAGTAATTCTTCTGATCGATGAAAACATGTTTTTGTTAAAAATGGATAAGAAATTGTAGGAAAACAGTCAGACAGGTAAATAGGATGCGTTAGTAGCGCTTATTGCCCCCCGGCCGTGCATTATGCAGGCAGTTGCCGATAAGTATTTGAACAAATAAGACACAATTGGTTGGCACAAAACTCCACTTTTATTTAGAGTACCCCACAATGTTAAAAATTATGCAAATGACTGATGCGGGTGTCTTTTCTGTAATTTCAGATATTTTTGTAAGATTTCCAAGTGTTTTGATGAGTTCGAGAAGTTATTTGGTGTAAACCTATCCTGCATTCCTGTAAGCTACTCGAACTAATGTTGACTAAGATTTACCTGTTAGCCTTGTGCTAATTTAAATTGGAGTAAATTGATGGAAAAGGCGCTATAAGCTGCTCTACTTATTTATGCATTTACCTGCTTGTATTGTGTAAAAGGAGAATCATTCATTGGTTTTTAAAACATTTCACATTTCAATGCTGCTATCTTAGATTCCGGATTTATTTGCACTTGAATTATCTAAATATTTTAAATATTAATAGCGAATACAACTCAGTTTTTTATTTGCAATAAATTCAAAGGTGGTAACTGTCTTGCTACGGTAAATTTAAATAGTCTATAAGTTAACTTATAATTTTATGGGGTTCAATTAACTTTGATGAACGGAAGCTCTTTGTTGACTCTATAAACATTAGCGTCAAGTATTAAATAAGTTCTGGATATTTAACCTGGCCATCTTAACAATTTTTTGCGTATTTTAAATAAACAATTTAATTATGTGTCATAATTGCTAAGTAATTAACTTGCATAGAACATTTATACCTAATTATACATGGATCATCTTCGATATACCATTAAGTATTTTTGATTTGGTTTGAAATTTTTGGGAGCTATTGCTTATTATTATTTGTTTAACTAATTTTTCCATATGCAACTATAGAATAAATATTTACGAAAGCTTTGTCCTTGCAAAAAAAACCACAATTATACTTTTTATTGCTTTTAGTTGTCTAAATTGTAAGATTTACTCACGCAAAATTACATTTGTATTTATGTGTTAACTGTTACTGCTCGTTTCATTGACTTTTTTCGATTATTTAATATATATTTTTATTTACTAACTCTAAATATGGAAAAATGTTTGAATTTTAATGTTAGTAATAAAGTTTTTAATAAATTTAATCCGTCATCTATTAAACGAATTTGTCGAAAATTGAATCCCAATATTGCTAATAAATGTTGCGCTGAAAGTGAAGCGTTGTTAAAAAAAGCAGGTAAAATTAAAAGCAAATGAAAGATTGTCAGTTTCTAAAATTAAAAACGACAAAACATTAAAATTCCTCCTGCAGACAAGAGTAGCGAAACAGTACTAACTATAACAATAAAACACAGCAATTACTTACTGAAGATATTTACAAACAATTATAGAAAATCCTTACTAGAACGACTTTTATAAATTAATATACAAACATAGAGACATTTTATTATAAGGAGGAATGTACAATTTTCACGCCCCCAAACTATAAATCACCACATAGATATAAAAGAACATATTTCCTTAAGACCAATTATATCTTCTGGAGGATGAATATGTGAATTACTGTCAAAATTTTTACATAAAACCTATGGTCACACTGATTCTTACATAAAAGAGGCCGAATATTTTCTGGAAAACCTAAACGAAATTTGATATTTTTAGTTTACTTACTTTAAATATTATAAACGAAAAATTTGAAAATGATTTGTGTTTGTAAACACCGAATGACACTTTCTCCTAACACAACTCAGAACGTTTGTCATTTTGTCCTTAAACCACCTATTTTCAATTTAAAAATAGATTTTATGAACAGTATTTTGGCGTATTTATGGGTCCATATTTATCTCCTATTTTCAAAAACATTTATGCAAAAATTTTAGCATAAATGTTGTTAATATTTGGTGGACATATATTAATGGTGCTTTTATATGGAAGGGAAATGAAGGCGAGCTTAGCAATTTCTAGAATTTCATTAATGGACAGGGAAATTCACACATATTTACTATGGAAAAGGAAAAGAATGTTGAATTATCTTTTTTTGGCGTTTTAATCAAGAAAGCTAAGATTGCTTTGAATCATCAGTTCTTTTGGAAGAAAACGAATGCCAATCAGTACCCAAATTTCAATTCTAGTCATCAGTTTAACGTTAAAAAATGTATTATTAAAAGAATGTATTATACAGCCAAAACTATGTTGCAAGGGAGATATCATTAATTCTGAAATTAATTTTATAACAGAAGTCTTATTTCAGAACTATTATCATCATAATCTTATATACGCACACACGCTCATACACACACACGCACGCACGTACTCAAAACAGTTTTAGAAACACTGACATTACTTTATACGTTCGTACTATGGTGTTATCATATGTTTTATCTGGAAAAATTAACAGAGTAAGTAAAATATTTAAAATCAGCGCTGTATCTAGTTCTCTTCAATCTTTGCGTTCAATTTTAACTATTACTAAGCCTTTTAATGCAAACGAAAACAATAAATATATTTACAAAATTCTTTGTAATTGTAGTAAGTTCTATAATTAAAAATCATTTGAAGTAAGAGTTAAAGAACGCAAAAGATACATTAGGAACTGTCAATTTGAAAAATCTAAAATTAGCGAAAATTGGTTTGAACGAGCTATATTTTTTGGAAATATGTTAAAATTATCTCAAGATTCTAATATTTTAGAAAGAAAACTTAGAGAAACAGCTTACATATGATGCAATAATGACAACTATATTTCGAACAACTCTGCTGATTTAAATAACATTTGGCTTCTTTTATTTTAAAAGATTTTATAATCACTTAGCCTTGTTTTATTGTCAGTTGTATTGTCAATTCTATTCAACTAATTTGTTGTGTTTGATAACGCAAAAAAACATTTTTTTGAAGCGGTGCGTTTGTTTGCGCTTATCTGTTCCGGCATTTCTTGTTCGGTTATTGCCAATGATTAGTTGTTCTCTATTGATTAACGATTATTTTTCTCTTTTAGAATCGCTTAACTCCATATTTAGAGTCACAAACAATGGAATATGGGAGATATTTAAAATATATTTTATATTGTACATATACAGGAAGAGGTGTTATGGAAGTTCTCTTACAAACTGAAATACTAATTTATCAGATACCTTTCTCTGTACTATCCAGCACTAAGGGATATTATCATTACCTGCAGTTCTCTTGTTCTACTAGAAGTAAGACTGTATATACAGGGCGCGTCAATTTTATCTCAGCTCCGAAATACATTGTCCATGAACATTTTATATCCAAATTGTGGTTATCTAGAGGCTATTCGAACGTCGTTAGCGTCTTACCCACATCAGATTTCACCAGCTCGTTTTCCTCAATTAGCATAGCTCGTGTCCCAAATTTTGATATGTAATAATATTGCTACATATAAAAATTTGTTTCATCAAATTAACATATTAGTGCAGAATAACAATTTCGACATTTCAAACTACGTAAATAGTAACCTTGAAAAGATTTTTATTTGGTTTAAGTCCATATTCATCAAGTTACGGACGATGAAAGCATTGCATTTTTCTTAAAATTACCTTAAATTTTTTAAAATTATCTGCGTAGATACGCAAGCAACAGATATTCAAATTTTCTAAACGCCATGTAATATTGTGTCAAAAAGTAGCCCAATAAAGTACAAATCTCTAATTTATTCTCAAAAGTATCAAAATTATTGGCAAGAACCACAAAATTAGGACATTATTAGACTTAAGTTACACAGGTAAACGGAATGTCGTAGGAACTAGCAAGCTTTCAATTTAATAGAGTATTAAATAATTCATTGCTGTAATGAATATAAAAATTAAAACAGGGAACTGAAGTAATGTTTATTTTCAGATCAAGATATAAACCTGTATACTGAAGTAAAGTGTATTTACATAATTAAAAGAGTATAAAATTTTTCAAAAAAGGTACGACTAAATTTTGAATAAATAGAAACTGGAATTTGCTAACTGTAAATTTTAAATTAATGAGTTTGCTAAATCTAAAAGCATTAGGGAAATTCTTAAATTTGTTGAACTTGTAATGAAATTTAACACGATAATAAAAGTGTTTGCAAAAAATATGAATCAAGTTTATAACGGGAGAAGACGTTTTCCGACCCTAAGGATGGTGTATTTCCTGAACTTGCGATATTGCGTCGGCAAGCACACAGTGGAGGAGGGGGGGGGGTTCAAGGTTGGCTATTAAGACAGTTGTAAAAAGTTCAAGAACGTCGTTGTGGTGACAGGAAAAGTCGTATCTAGGGGACGCCACTTCGTTAGGGGACGTTAGGTTTGTAAAGGGGGAAAGAGGAACGAAGACTCCAGTTTCCTAAACCATATTGCGAGAAAACTGTGAAGTACTTACTAGATGGATATAGACTAATGCGTCACTGGGTGTATCCTTCGATTAGGTCAATCGTCGACTCACAATTTGTTATACTACTTTACATTATTTTTAGTAATTTTCTGAAATTCTAAGGTCCTTTTAATTAGGAAATAATAACATCTGAAGTTAGTAAATCACTATAACGAATAATTTATAATATAAAAGTATAATTCACTACAAAGAAATCAATTCAGTTAAAAGAACATATGTAAATATGACGGTAATTCAAACGTTCTTTGATTAATAACTAAGTTCAAGGACCTCTGGGTTATTGCGGTTTATAATTAATCTAAACTGAACAATAAATTCAGCCAAAAAATCGTGGTTGTTACTTAATAAAAGCTAAATTTATTAAAGATTCGAAACAATATTTACAAAGATATCCCAATATCTATTCTTAACTTGACCCAAATGCCATTCCAGTAGAGTTTTTATGAAAAGAATAAAGCTTGAGTACTGCGCGGTAGTGAATTTATAGTAAAAGTCAGGGACGAAAATAAAAGAGAGAAAACGGTGCCGACGCTTCTGGTTCTAGATGATTTCGTACCTTTCTTGTGCGTCCCAAATCGTCCCTAACCATTTCACGGAGCACGAACGTAGTAAGATGATGATTGACCCCAAATATATCCGCCGTAAGGCCTTAAACGTTGAATTTCCACAAATTCATTCACTAAAAAAAGCTTAAAATGGGGAAAATCCGTTATCTTCTAGTTTTTATACTAAGAGCCGGAGCGCGGCCCCTACTTTTAAGTACGCGTGTACTTAATTACATAATAAAACGGAAGTGCTATTTATTCTTACAGTGTCTAGCTTCTACTTTACAAACATTTCTTTTGGAACGGGAGAAGTAAAGCGGGGATTGTTGATAACTATTTTTATATGGTTATACATGTTAGCATATTTGCTGACGTAACAGCTTTTACCTTGTTACTTTGTATTCTATGGAAGTTTCAGTTAATTTTTATTTTAAAACAAGAAAGAATTTAAACCGCTATTTAGACCTGGATTAATCATAGTCTTGAATATCTAATTCTACGTTGTTATTATTACAATATCGCCGAGGTATTTCAAGTATGTTCGCAACTATAAGTATAGATTGTGATATACAGGGTATCTCTAACTTATTCATTATTTAAGACGCGTTTACAAGTTAGTAAAGTGACATAAAATAAATTAGATTACAATTCAAGTTATTTGTACACGAATTGGGGTTCATATTAATTAAATAAAGATACGTATTTATTACGTCTTGCCAAATTATCATCTATTTTGCGTTCAAAAGTTTTCGAGTGTCTTCCTATATTATAGATTAATTGTAAATTAATTGTAACGAGGGAAAATTTTCTTCAGGAAACATGTAAAATGTGTAAAGGTATGAATTAAAGATATCTAGCATCTTAGTTTCCTATTATTTAATTTATGAGTTTGAAATTTTTTATCTATTAGCATTTTTATGTCTAACTATAAATTTTATTTAGAATATCTTCTATTACTTTGAAAGTTACATTATTATAAAAATGTTAATAGAATGAAAATTGCAAACTCATAAATTAGGCAACAGGAAACTAAGATAAATATTTTTAATGCTTACTTTTATATATTTTACATCTTTCCCGAAGATGATTTTCCCTCGTTACAATTCATTTAGAATTAACCAGTAACATAGAAAGACAATCGAAAACGTTTGAATTGAAAATAAATAATAAAGTTGGGAAGATTTGATAAATTTGTGGATTATTTAACTAAATTACATTATATTTACAGAAAAGCATTGATTGTTTTCAGATATTAAAGGTTAGATCGACATCTTGAACACAATCCTGGATTTATACGAACACCAAATATACTAATAAAATGGTGTGAATGTAGTTAGCATAAAAGACCTCATCAGCATCTTTAATTGTAACGAAATGGAAGTATTCTTATGAAAGGAAAGTAACATAAAATTGTTGAAAATTATACAACTAATGATATACATGAAAAAACCCTTTCAGGGGTTAGATAAATATCGATATTTAAAGAATGCATAATTAACTGGAATAATTGCAATTTAAACTTCGTAAAATATACCCATGCCATTGTAAAAAAGGCATTTAGCCAAAATGGCTATAAAAAGTATGTTTTGTGGAATTTTATCATCTGAAGGCTGCACGTGTTAGCCAAATTTTACAACATTCAGTTAACAAATATGCCCTCTAGTATTTAAAAGCACAACAAAAATTTGAAATTAGAAAACCCTATGAAATAATCATTTACAAAAATTGAAATTTTGAAATCAAGCTAAAATATTATAGTTAACAAAAGAAATTGTTAAACAACTTATCCCAATTATCATTTACGAAACATTTTAGTATAAAAGTTACATGATCATCCTGTCCAAAGATAAAATATTATGTCAACAAAAAGGATGCTAACTGAATTGTATAATTTGGTATAGGATTTTTATAAAAAACGCTGTTGTTTTGAAACTGTGTAAACGAGGTGTTTTTGTGTTGATGAACTAGATGATAGGTTTCCTACTTCACACTATATAATAAATTAACGTGTTAAAAAGCATCTGATATAATGAAATATGTTAATTTTACTATTTTAAGAAATTCCGTAGATTAGTGGTAACAATTTATTATACTACATATTTTGTTATATTAATTTTAATTAATTTCATTATTTTTTATTTGTATAAATCGACGCACAAAGTGCGTAATACAGCAATTCCAACTCATTTGACTTTGCTAAATAATTCGTTGCTTTGAAATGTTTTTAACAAATTAATTTCGTCGTTTCTCTCGGAATATATTAGCTTAATTGACAATTTTATGAAATAATCTATTGCGTAACTTTTATATTTAACAAGGAATTGCACGCTTTTCAGATTTCTCAGATAGGGAAATTGTAATTAAATGAATTGTTACAAACATAAATTAGATTATGAAATTTAACGTAAACTTAATTGACAGAGAGATTATATTACTGATTTGTTTTCCTATTTGAAAGTTTGAAAGAGTAAATTATAATAAAGATTGTAAGCGATAACAGTGCAGTACAAAATATATGTTTCTATCTTTTCTTTGTATAATTCTTTCGATTTCTGTGATTTAGGTTGACAATCCAACATAGGTTCCTTACGTTATATAAAGTTCTATAGTTCATTTTTCGCATATTCCTTTACTTATCAAGAAAACTGGTTTTCTACAGTTTTCCAGTTTTAATTTTTTTACGACCGGTTAAGAAAACTTTATTCGGTCTAAAATTGGCATACAATTTTTTTAAACAACTGGATTACAGCCAATGAAGGCAAAATCCCGTTACTAACAAGTTATAAAAAGTTTTGTTATTCAAATTCTGAATTAACTTAAAGGATTGTAATATAAATAACTAATTAAGCTGGTTTGAACAAAAGATTAAATTCGGTAGCGAAGTTTCTTCAAACTTTTGTACTCGAATAATTCGAAAATTTAAGTCCATTAGTATTCGTTTTATTAGATAGCATGTAGAAACTGAATTATGACTTAATTTACAGAAATTGTATCTTACTCCCCATTTGTTTCAAAATTGACAAATAAAATTTTAATTGCGCCAAGTAATGGATCTATTAAATAAAAGATGCTTTAAAATATAACAACGTTGAGTTAGGTACTCATAAATTTAAACAGAAACTATTTTAGGAGATGCTTGTTTTATTTCCTTCTAAAGATAAAAATTTGAAAGAAACCAATACTTGTTAATTAAAAGAATTCTTTACTCGTTTTATTGCTTACATTTAATTTAAATACATAGAAACTATATAGAAGGATGGAATTAAAAAGACAAGGTTGCTCAGTTTAATACACAATTTAAATTAACCCAGTTAAAAGTATGCGAGTTATAGTTTCAACATCGAATGTACTACTACGAGTCCCAACACAAATGTTTTCGTACCATTACACTTTTACAGATATGAAAATATAGTGAAATTCGCTTACTAACGACATACTTTTTAAAAAACTAATTATATTTTTTTATGCGCTGGTGAAACTTATAATATCCATATTTGTAAAGAAGCTAGGGTAGAAGTGTGTAATGTTCAAAAAATCATACTTTAGTTATAAGCAATTAATTTTATGAACATGGAAAGGCTTATGTAATTTAAAATAATTACAGAAACCTTTTCAAAATAATTAAATAGTTTCGAAATTATAATTTAATTTTAAATAAATAATTTTACATATACCGAAGGATTTACGTAATATAAAAATTTATTATAGGAATCTTTCCAAATTTGCTAAAGGAAAAAAATGGTAAACCTCTTGTAAATCAGAGTATAACCACCCATATAGCAATAAACACGTTAAACAGAAGCCGTAACCATTGACAATGTTTATGAGGACAGTTTTCGAAAATACTGCAATTAACCACAAGGAAAGGGTCAAGTACACAAGCTAAGAGAAAGCTAAGTAAACGGACGTAGGCAAAATCTGATTGGTTCATATTCAAAAAATGATTAAAAGCCATTGGCGAGCAAGAAAATGGCGGGAAGCTTCAAAATCGATATAAGCCCGATATAGAGCAATTTTCGCTTGTCTTGCGCCAAGAATCGCGTGAGTGCATGTGCAGCGTATCTCTAAGCCAGTGCATGTTAAGAAACATTTACTGTTCATTAAATGGCCAGTTCCAAATGAAGCAAGGACCGCCTAAGGATGAAAATTAGAATCCCTTCTCTGATGGCCAGTTCACCGAAGATCTAATTAAAATTTGAGCCAGCATTTAGGTTGTAACTAGTTAAGATACAATTCAAACATCAAAAGGTGTACGAAGGAACTGACTTCAAAGTCGTCAAGGTTTAAATGTTATCTTTTAGCAGTGGTAACAAACATAGAAGATACTTCTAAATAAGTTTAGATTCTCTTTAATGTTTAAAATAGTGTAACACGGTGAACTAAAAGTATACTTCATTGAAATTTATAAACAATTTAAATAAAAGCGTTCACTGGGTTATCCAAAGTAATTGTAAACAAGAAGTTTATTTACAAAAGGTATATGAACGTTACCCAACTTGAATTGAATAAGCATTTATCAGGGTTTGGGTAAAGTCCTGCCATAAATTAGACTAATGTTCATTTATCTGGCACTGTGGTTTCATTTCAAAAATATTATATTTGTATAACAGGAAATAAACCTAATCATTTAATTATCCCTTAGGGCTTAAAATATAAATTTTAGTTCTTAATTTTTTTGTTGTTTAATAATTTTCAAAAATTGCATGTCTATTGATAATAAAATTAATTTTGCGTGAACTATAAAATATTTATTGTGAATTTTTGCAAACCTACCCTAACAACAGGTGTTCATTTAAAAGATTAAATCACTTTCAAAAATAAGTAGCTTGTGTGAGCTATTTTAAAATAACATTGAACTTTTTGAGTACATTGTAAAAATTATTTAGAGTTCGTCAACAGCAAGTAATCTTTTAAGGGTATAAATAAATACCTCCTATCACTTAATTTACTGTACACCTAAACTTAGTAAAGATCAGGATATTATATTAATTAGCATCCTAATGTAAAACAACGCTATCTCATAAAAGGTAACGTTGCCTGACGGACAATAACGTTTAATAATAACTAATCTATACAGGATGAGTCGTGAGGAAAGTATGCTCTGGGAGCGTATACTACTAAATATAAAACTAAAAACACAAAATTTGTAATCCGATTTTTATTTGTTTTGGAGTTTGAGAGTATTAGAAGTTTTTGAAATCAAAGTAAATTAAAAAGATTTGTGTATATCAAAGATTAAAATATCCCTAAAGTTCACCTTAGTAAGTTTTCAAAGATGTGTCCGTGGACCGTCAAACATTTTCTAGCCCGTTTGTGAACAACACGTGTTACCCTCCTAAGTTCAACTTAATATTCCTTTATGCGGGGTGCAGCATCCGTGCATATCGATTATCCACTTTGGTTTTATATACTTCACTTTCTATCCAGACCCACAAACAAAAATCTAACGGTGCGAGGTCTGGGGAAGGTTCGTTCTGGCAAGGTTCTCTTTAAATACTGTATATCCTGGTGAGCTTTATGTGGAACTTATTGATAGTATATAGTTCTTGTTATGATAAATAGGGCACCTTCCCATAGTTGTTACGGTGGAGATGTGTTTTTAAAGCGTGTCCCAATAAGAATGCCGGATTTAATAAGGAAAACAAATATTGTATTTTCGTGAAATGTCATATATTTATATATTACTTCAAAAGGGTATATGTTTCCGTTTAAGTATGAAAAATAATATCTGGCAAATACCTTTCATGACTTGCTGTACATGTAGTTACCCTATCAATGAAATTCGTGATGACATTTACGCAGACTTGCTCCTCCAGTTGGCTGATGACACGCCATATTTCATTCTGTAGTTCTGGTATGGTTCGCGGATTGTTTTCATAAACCTGCGATTTCAGAAACCCCCACAGAAAGAAGTCGCATGGAGTTAGATCGCATGACCGCGCTGGCTAGTTCTGGTCCGCGTTTCTCGAGAGAACTCGGCCTGGAAATTTCTCGTATAGCAAGGCAATCGTCTGATGAGCGGTGTTGCAGGTAGCGCCACCCCGCTGGAACCATACGTCTTCGATAGCAATACCATTCAAATAAGATCTTAAAAAGTTCTCAATCTTAGTGCATTAACGCTCTCCATTGAATGTTACGTAATTTCCATGGTTATCTTGGAAAAAGTACGGCCCGATTACTCCACCTGCCCAAAATCCACACTACACAGTAACTTGTTCAGAATGCATTCCTCTTTCATGGATTTCCCGAGGGTTTTCTGTCGCTCAAATCCGACAGTTTTGTTTGGTTACAAAGCCGTCTAAGTGAAAATTCGCCTCGTCACTAAAGAAGATTTTCTTTGCAAAATCGTTGTCTACAAGTTATCTTTCCAAAATCCATTCAACGAACTGTCTCCGTTGGATATGATCAGTTGCTTTCAGTTGTTGTGTTAACTGAATTTTTAGGCCTTTATGTGACGATTTTTCACGAGAATTCGCTCCAAGGAGCTTCTCGTAATGCCCAACTGTAGTGAACGGCGAAGAATTAATCTTGTTGGACTTACGGCAATAATGTCCCGCACAATGGCGATGTTAGTACGAGACCGGCTGGAACGAGTGTGCTCAGGTGGTTTGATGTCTGTAGTCGAATCAGTTGCCTCAAATTTATTCATTAACCTACGAACTGTTGACTCATTAGGTGCGTTGTTAAGACCGATGATCTTTCGTAGCTTCCGCACAGTCTCTGCGAAACACTTTCAATACTTATAATGCGTTTTAACAATCAAAACTCGTTGCTGCATAGCAATTAACCGATTACAGAACTTATAAAGACAATGACGCCAACCTAACACTAAAACAATTGCGCGCAATTCAAATCCGGCTTTCTTGCTGAGACACTCGTTAGTATTGCCGGTTCGCAAATTTAAGGGATGTGTTCGCGCTGGCTCGTGCAAAGGAGTTCGGGGAGTGGCGCGAATAATTAGGTTATCACTAAGTTTGATGTATTTACTTAAAAACCTTGTTGATGGGTGCAACATCAAAAGATAGTGCTCCACATTATCGTTACTTACTAAAGTTTCTTGTATACCCCTTGTAGCTCGACAAAGTCTGTGCAGTTTGTATGTTAAGTTGACGAAATAGGTAAATAAATGATCGCAAATTTTAAGATTACTAATCAGGAGTAATTAAGTAGTTACTAAATTTACTTTAATACAACTTTTCGAATACAACCTGTAAGGTATTTGACACATAACAAAACTTAACACCATCGCTTCAACTTATTGTGAAACACTCGTATACCATTAAATATTTGGTAGCCATTATAACTCAATTATTTAGGTTTATAACTAAATAACTTAAATAAAGTATATATTTGAAACGTCCCTCGTATATATGCAAACAATTCTAACTAAATATCTAATTTTAAAGCTGGAAAAAATGGTATTTTGAACTGCACAGGATAAAAAGCTCTGGTGTAAGACAACACACGACTTTCTCTTACACATTTTAAATCTAATTTGAATTTATTGACGTTAGTTACTTTCCTATACACCTAAATTGTAAATTCCAAAATTAATTTAAAAGCATAAATAATTCATTCATTTATAATTTCCTTTGTACATGTACTAAGAGTTTTATAATTAAATTTTGAGCTCATTTAAAGCAAAACCAATTCTTAGATTTAAATAAAAAATAATTAAGTATGTAAATAATACACACAAATCATTAAAATATTAATTGATTTTTATTTGGAGGGGGGGGGGGGG
>JAHWXV010037005.1:0-17212 GCA_024586415.1 Phrixothrix hirtus
CTTCTTTAACACTTCAACAATAAATTAGTTTGACAGATGTCAAAAGTAGTTCTCATGACAAATATGAAAATGGAAATGTCTGTATGAATTAAGCATAGATTCATCATTTTGTTTCCATAGGTCTCTTAATTAGAAAACTTTTTATACACACACTATAATCTCTACTTACAGGTGCTATAATCTTAGATTATAGATTTACGCAACTGAAAAACATAAATAAATTCGATTTACAGAATTCAGATTATATTAATTTAAACCAAGGTTTTGCAGCCCGTTTTGACGGATTTTGACGGGTAATCTCGTATTCTAAGTTTAGTTCTCTTTTCTGCAATCGGCCCTAACATTGATAATTCTAGAATTAATATTTCTGCAATTTCTTTACTGCCTATAATTGAAGTACCGGTTGATGCACCACCGCTGTCTTCCTGTTTGTGCAATTACACATTCTCCTTTCGTTTTGATTGTACCCATTTCCGTATCTTTATCCAACCCTTTGGAATTGTCCCCTCACTTCTAGCGGTTTCAGTGGCAAGGCCGACATATGATGGTCTACTTTACAGGGCGCCGGAAGGTATAGAAGGTAGATTAAGGATATAGATTGTAGATTCACTTCTAATTTGATTTATTAATAATTGAGGTAAGATAAATCCAATTTCGGCATCAAATGGGTTACACATCTTCACACCTATCTTACTAAAGCACTACTCCTTTTTCTAATTTGCCACATGAACTCAAGTTATTGCAGCTCTCAGCAGTCATCAAAAATAATTGAACGCGGCATCCAAAATTCAAAGACTTCCAAAGTGCCCAACAACTTCTTATTACCGAATATATGAAATATCTATTTCCTGCTAGCCTAAGTTGGGTTCATTGTTTACTAAAACTAATAATTATTTTAATCATTTTGTAAAATCTATCAACTAAAGCTTGCCCTATCGTATGAATACCCCTTACTCTGCTACAATTTATGTATTCTGATATATTGTATTCACTATATTGTGAATATCTGAAATTTAACTTTTTAATTGTTATTTTGTACAAGCTTTAGAATTAAAGAGAATTGGATAGACGGTAGTTTAAACTATTTACCGACATCCAGTAGTAATTCGTATAATTTCGTTAAAATCAAGCAGCGTTTTTGTAAATAATATTTGCAAGTATTAACGTCAAAACTTTTATTTTAATTTCTTATGTACAAAAGAATATAAATACACCAGTCGTTATCGACACACGTGTTTTAGCGTTTGTTAAGTAAAAATACAACTAGGCTTCCTTATAGAACTGTTAGCCATACATTTTGAAATTCTATGGCTTTAAACTTATTGAAAACTTTATAAGATCTTTTGTCGATGCCAATAATTATTACAAGTAATTTAAAAACACCTAAGCATTTAATTGTAAATTTCATATCAATCAACCTGATGCAGATATTTAGGAACGTAAGAATTTCATTTGCATGGATACGTAACTCAAACAATCTTGTAGCGGTAAAGGTCATAACTTAGCAGAAATCTTAACCTACATTTGTTCTACATGATTACGTCACATATTGACAATATTTATAGATATAGGCTTATATTAGTTACTTTAGGCTTCAATTGTTAATCAATATTGCTATCGCTATAGAACGAAGAGATATGAATTGTTTAACATGCAATTCCTTGTAAATTTAATTAAACCTTAATAGAGCTTTGTTCGAATCTGGTAAAGGTATTATAGTAACCTTTGGGGCATGATAATTGTTTAGACGGTTCATTAAATGTGAATATTATCAATAATTTCAGCTATCAACTCATTCTTTTGAAATGTTCGATATTTATTACCGACCTAGTCGGAGTAAATAATTTATTTCTTGGTTAACCTATATTGTATTTCTTATAAATAAGTATATTTCTCCACAGGTCTATTCAAGCACCTTTTTCCAATTAAATTAGTTTAAACGGCTAATCAACCGTCGATCATGAATGTATACTGAGTGTTCCATGCTAACTTCCTCTTTAACAATTTTTAAGCAACAGTGCCATAGTTTCATATCCTTCTCATCATTATGGGTATACCAAAAACGCAACGTTGGCAGTGGGGTAATTAAAGGCATTTTATTATCACCATAGATAGGGAGACGACGTGGCGGCCATTAATCATACTCTTTCTGCTTTTTCAAACAGGAATATTCTGGATTGCTGACCGGAGAACTTTGACACTTTAACTACAATATTTGCTCTTGTAATTCGGTCAAAAGGTTTGAAGCAGCATCTCTGACTGTTTCCTTCATAACTCTTGAAAGATTTAAGGTATTGCCTTGAATTTTAACACACATATGCTGCTGTCATACAGAAAAAGCGTTTACATCGCAAAAATATGGAAATTTTGTACTTTGATTCTTCAACCAAAAATGACATTATTTTAGGCTGTTTGACGGAAAATACCATTAAAATATATTTATAAATATTGATTTTACTTAAACTTCATGGCGAAGTTTATATGTGCTTTCTTTCTAAGTTAAAACCACTTGTTTACACATCGTTAACAAATAACAGCATGAGGACGTTACAGATACGTGGTTAATTCTCAGTTTGCTAAAATATATCGTTTTTCATAGTAGTGTGTAAATGCACAGACGCTATGTAGCTGAATATTTATCAATAAAGCGTATATTTTAATTTGTATAGCATATCACGGTATTTTATATACTGTGATGACTACTTTTTGTATAAATGGGTTCATGCAAACTTATATTTTAAGCATAGTGGACAATTTAATGAAATGGTGAGTATTACTAAAATATCACTAATAATTGCGAAGGCATATTTTCTTAATAATATATCGATTAAAAACTAACATAATTTGACTATTGTATTTATTAAAATGGCCAGAGGTTCTAAATTTTACCCGAAAGTCATATACTGAAAGGTAAGCAATTCATAACTGCAGTAAAAGGTGCGTGTTGACTTTTGATATTATCTTAACAGAAAGTAAGATTTTTTCAAATTTCATAAAAATAAGATTTTCCCTTTCTAGAAAAAAAAAGTATTATTAATTATGGAAATCGGGGACCACAAACATACTTTTTATTGAGTATTTTTTTAGATTTATAAGGAATCATTGCATAAGTTATAAACTAAACACGCGTGCACTCAAACAAACTCTAGTTCCAGTGGCTAACTGTTGTACAAAGAAAAATACTTTTCTTAGTTATGAATGTAGAAGTAAGCACATAAACGAATAGTTCGAGCAATTAAATTGGAATGAGCAAAAAGTGCTTATTTTACGTAACAACTCTATAAAAACTGCTAAGAGGCGAAAAAATTACCACGATGCCCATAAAAATCAGACAAAAAACTCAAATATACGAGGGCTCATTCAAAGATGAATACAATGCCAAAATTGTCGTTTGAAAGACCTTCTCTTAAACAAAGCGAAGGAATTTCTGACTGGGTAGTTTTAATAGTATTCATAATGAACATCGTCCAGTAATACTTTAAACATACGTGATGAGCATGAAAGACCGTCTAATCTGGCTACAATTCCTAAAAGCACAATTCACGAACACGTTTTAAGCTTTAAACAGGTAGTATCTCATTTTAGGCATGGACACGTGCCAATCGGCTGTATTGTACTAGTGATACTATTGTATTTTTCATGTCTTAAGGATTCCTAGCAAATCATCTAAACATTAAATATTGTTATGACTTGTAATATACGTTTTATGAGGAAATTCACACAAAAATAATTTGGGTGTTGGTTGTGATCTCAGTAGTTTATCGAAAAATCGTTTGAAACATGACAAATAAACTAGAATAGCATACCAAACACATGTGAAAAATATCCATGCTAATCCAAGGAACCTTGTAGTGTATTTTGACCTGAAGAATTAAACAATGTTGCCAAGAAAAGATTCTTTTTACCAAGCTATTTTCTTGTTACAATGAACAGTTTGTTTAATCAGGGAAGCATTTAACCAAAAACCAATGATAGTGATATGGCATGAAGCTACAGCAGGCAGTAATCTGCAATAAATAAGTAATAGTTTTTATGGGTTTTGAGAAACAACATAGGCGCCAAGTTCTTTCTAATATCGACAGATAATTGGGCCAAGCAAACAAAAAGTGAGCATTCCTTTTTTTTACTTATATTATAAACAGTAACGAAACTAGTTCTGAGTAAGTTAATATGAAATACTGTAACGGTTCAACGCGGTACCTTCGTGTTACGAGATTGAGAAAAATTATTTATATTTTAGCAGCCGGGTTTGCTCATCTGTTTGGGTTTCGGTTAGTTGGATCAGATGGTTGGTTCTAGGGTACGTTGAAGTTCCCTTTGGCAACGCTTCTCAACAGGCTATCCTAAATTTAAGAAAGTTAAGTGTTAAAACGGATCGACCACTAGAAGAGATCGCGACTTCTTATGTGAAACGATCTTTCGGTAATTCGGGATTTAAGAATTATGTTCGGCGGCAATGACAAGAGGTGTAAACTTTCAAAAGTAAGTTTATTCTCAATGATAAAATGAAAGTATGTACAAATGATTTAAATCAACGCTTAAGATATTCAATACATATTTACAACAGGCTATAATTAATAATTATATAAGAATACAATTTCGGTTTGATGCGAAAGACAGCTTTCAGTGTAGATGCACGCGTCGCGACGTGAAATTAGTTATTAATAAGCTCGGCACGTCACTTTGTAGCCTTGCTAAACATTCTATTCGTCCGTTCGAACTTTTCTGTTCGCCTGATACTTCTAATATACAAGTTCAGTATCTTTCGGGAAGGGAGCGAGATCACGTCGCTGGTGGACGGACGAAACTCGTGAAAACGATTTATGCAGTTCGGTCAATGATATTTTTATCTTGTTCGCTACAGATGCCACACGACGAAATAAAATATCATAAAAAGAAGTCGTGAGCGTCAAGCGATCCCTGCTACCAGAGCAACACAGAAATGGCTGACGTTTGCGCCTGCGGCAAGTCCTAGCGACTCCGACGCCTCTGCTACAGAATCAACACAAAGCGTGGGCGCCCTATTTAAATCTTATTGTCTGGAACATCTCGCTACAGAGGCAACTCAGGTGCTTCTAACAATAAGTTCTTTATTCAACAGGGATGTTCTACCCATACGCATGTCTAAACGAGTTTCGCAGTTGCATACACTGCGTTGACGGTTTATAATACAATTAAATCGAAACGAATGGTTTGTGTTCTTAGCGATTTAACAAAGCCCTTTTTAAATACAGTAAAATTGTTTCAGAGCTTGCACTGCACCAAGCGCGTGAACTTCGGGGCTTCAGATGCAAATGCGGGCCTCGGCGAAGCTAATGGTGCGTTCCCCTCGCGGTATTGTGGGCGCACGAGAAGTATATATCGAAGTCTTTACGGGTTCACGGTCGGTGTAGTAATCATCCTTGTTCGCTAGAAGCTTCGGTGTTTCATACAGAATTTGTTTATGTCGTTCTCTGTTTCTCGAACGTTGTTTGATAATGCTTGTTCATTTTTACACTATCTGATAAGCGTATTACATGCACGCTTTCTTTAACAATGTATCGGTTGCGAAATATTATGCAATTCCACTTAATGTGCTTTAGTTATTTACGTACGGTTTTTAATTTTACTTTTATTAGCTTAATTATTTCGGTTGAAAATTTTCTGATTTATATTTGAACATTTAATTAACATTTTGGTTATTGCATAATATTTCATTATCTTTTTCGAATTGTTCTTAATTACTACAATTAATCTTTTATATATAATCGGTTTAAGGACTAATATTTACATGAAATTGTTTCGCGGTCACGCACTTCTTAATGTCTTTTACAATGTCTTATCATACTAATCTTTATTTAAACTCGCGGTGTCGTAAGGCGCACAGATTTATTGCAAACCGGATTATGCGTCATGATTACACTTTAACAAGTTCTGTGGGAACTGTTACAATACTTTGAATTTAGTCAAAGTTTCATGTCAACCGACAGATCTCATTGTCAACTGGAACTTCAAATAAAAATAGCAAAAAAGACATTAACTATGAGATGCCGAACATTGGATTGCGAACATTTTTACGATATGGAAATTTCCAGGAAAGGTACAAAAATAAAATAGATCTAACATATTTTCCTAGTAGAAATTAAAAGTATGATAATGGCAAGGAGAAATGGGTGTCAATTTAGGAGAATCTGGTAACTTTAATGCCCAAAACAAGGATAAAGTTCTGCAATGAAGTTTCAACGCAATAAATACTATATAGGAGAGAATCGCCTAAGAGTACGCACTTCACTTTCCTTTTGAAATAATATGGCATGTAGTAATTTGAAAATCTTTTTATTACAAATAATTATTATATTAACTTATAAAAATACTAAAAAATAACAGGAGCCCAACTTCTGACTCCGCCTAACAGAAATTAAATACTGTAAATGAAAAGTGACAAACGCGTACTCATAGGTGACCAGTTGCCTAAGAGTACGCGAATAATATAGCAACTACTACACTAATACAAAAATAAACCTACGTAGTAAAGAAGGTTTAGATATACCACATAAACTACTCGTCACAGAAGGGGCAAGAAAAAATTCTAGTCACCACTAGTTTAAACGTTTGCTGCATTTTATTCAGTATTATGTGCTAAACTGTTCATTACACCCTGGGAAAATTGCCGTTGTTAGTTCTAGAATTTCTTTGTGTTCAATTTTAATCATTACTAAGCATTTTAATGAAAATATAAATTATAAATGTTGCGTTTGCAAAGCTCCTTGCAACAGTGATAAATTCTATATTGAACAAAGGGAAAGATAATTGAAAATGAGAGTTAACAAACATAAAAGATACATTAAGAACGGCCAACCAGAAAAATCTAGAATTATTGAACGTTGTTTGAAACGGGTAGTAATATTTTTTGGAAAGTTGTTAAAATTATTTCCAAAGATTCTAATATGTACAAAAGAAAACCTACTGAAACATGTTACATAAAATGCAATAGAAAAATCTACATTGGAGAAAATTCTATTGATTTAAATAACATTTGGCTTCAACTTAAAACTTAAGTCCAAAGTAAGAATGATGATAGTGAAGTTGTTGTTAAAGTAGTTATCAAAAAACTTTTGTAAAGAGAAACATAATTACTTGAAATATCATAAAACTTTAGGATGCGTAAACTTGCCTCCCCGGTTGGCCAATTTGTCTTAAAACCTAACTCAAGATCATATTAAGCTAGAACCATCTAACTCCATTAAATACCTTGTTTTACAAAAAATGCACACTACTAGGAAAGGCTGTTATTTCCTGGCGAACCCAAGTAATTTTGCTAGCTCTGACGATGAGGTGAGAAATTCTGGATAGATGAGTGAGATTGATAAAGTTATCCGCTAACAAGTTGTTTAAACAGATGATTCTTTATCAGCTTGGCCTATAAAACTGACGATCTGAAAATTTTTGGCCAAGTAATATTTAAAATAAGTTATATAAGAAAGATAAACCTTAGAAGAGATAAACTTTATGACAAATAAATAAATTTTGACAAAGATCATTACATAACAGGCTGATTCTGATATGGCCCTATAATGGACATAAAATAAAGATTTAGAAAATTAATTTACGAAATTAACAATAAATATTTAGATATATAAATTGTATCGTTCCACATAAATAAATAGTCACAAAATAATTACAAAACGTTGTTAGATGTATTCATTTTCCTCTTGTACAAAAGAAATAGGGTATAATGATTAGTTATTTGTCTAAAACAGAATTATTATTCACAAATACATTTATACCTAAATAAGTAAATACTTTATAATTGTAAAACTCCATTTATAAGTAATCGGAATTTATCGAAGACAGGATGCATTTACGGGATGTAGACACTTTGGCATATCTTGCAGCATCAGCGGCGGCATTAGCCTGCAGAACATAATTGATACTCTGAAGATGTTTGAGATACCTCATTGTATGAAAAACTTGCGGAAATACAGATTTCCTCACCGTAGATAAAATTATCGCCGTCCTTTAATTGAATTGTCAGCTGTACAGAATCTATCATTTAAATTTGACGAAAATACCCAAATAATTGTGACTGAAGTTACAAAGCATGTAATTAGAAAACGTACCATTTGCGCCCCTAAAAAATAACACTAAATTGTTCCAAAAGCTTGCATCTTCCAAAAAATATTATCAATAACAATTAAATTAAATCGGCTATTGCCTTAAACAAAAGAAGTATCAGTTTCCGGCGTTGTGCACAAAAAAAATGTGATTATCTAGTATTAAACTAGATATTAAATCAAAACAAATTTCGTATACTTGCGTCACACTTCCACATAAACGTTTTTTAGAAAACTGAAAGTCGCACATTTGCAACTAAATCCGATACTTATTCGCACAAGAAAACAAGTAATTCAATATAACCAGCAATTAAACTATTTAACTAAATCAGAAGACCGCTTTCGTCTGGCGTCCCTGCCAAAAAGTCGCACCTCACGGTCGTCTCTTATCGCACGTGTCCTCAACATACTCTCAAAATGTAACTTTAGGAAACAAAATTATAAAATAGTATGTACAAACCAAAAACATTTATTTAAAAATTTAGCAACCAATGATTTTCGTAATTTCTTTTCAAAACCTTTATTAACATTAATTAACTGAAAATTGTTACTGCACCAATGCAATATAAACGCAACAATTATAGCTCCACTAAAATTGCAGCTATCACCAGCACTGGAAGGATTTTATAGGGATTCGAAATGTGATACCTTAATCGCCCCCGATACTCCAAACCATCCCAAAACCTGATTCTAGTTTCTTTAAATATAGCACCACTTAACTCCATGAAAATGAAATTATTACGGTCTTAAATACGTACGTATGAATTGATAATTACGTTCCTTAAAGATCCGATTTTATCAAGAACGTTTTTCCTGTATAAAACGTATACTTATTTTTTTTCAGCAGATATTATTTAACTTAAATTCAGTTTAAAGTAGCTGATAATTTTAGGGAGCACTTTTCACTTTTTTAAAGCCTAAAAACATTTGTTATATGAAACCTTTGCAGAATTCCATGTAAAGCTAAATTTCGTTTCTATATACAGGGTGTCCCACCGTCATGGCAGGTTAAAAGTATCTAGAAAACGAATAGAGAGATTAAAGTAAAATTTTGGTAAATTATCTTGTGTTACCTGTTCTATTTATTAAAATTTTTTCAAGAAGGCGGCACTTCCGGTAATATCGGAAATTGCCCCTAACTTCGTTATTTTAAATAGAATGTCTATATTGTTATTTCGTATTATAAATCTACATTAAATTTAATGTAACTATTATCTAAAAAGTAATTACTTAACTTTTATAGTTTTAGAGAAAGAAATTATTTTTGTTTCTTAAAAACCAAAATAGAGGCTTTAATAATACCGAATTACTCTAAACTGGAAAGAGAGAGAATTATGAAATTTTTAATGAAAAATGGAATAATAATAAGGTACACCACTGCGTAACTAGCTTTTTAAAAATCCATTGTAGAGGAAAATTGCCAAAAAGTGAATTTTTTTAAATCGGGCTTGTATGTTTCTGTTATTGTGTTCGATAGAGAATTAAATTCTCTTTAAATCCATATAATGTATCCCTATAACTAAATGCGATAGTTTTTTAGTTATTTGCAATTTTTCTTGTTGTCAAGAAATTTCACATACATATTTATTACGGAAGTTGGTTCTGGATTACAATAAACAAAATTAAACTTAAACCGCCATTGTATTAGTAGATATAGAATACGTTAGTTTTGCCACTGTATTATTTGAAATCAAACTTTTTGAAGGTATTAGTGTATTGGGAATTTTGGGTACTTTCGCTTTGATTTTTGGTTATTTTGTAACATGGAATATTTAAATTCCGATATTTTATATTTACTTTTCATACAGGAAGAGTGCCAAGAAATACTTTGCGCACTTGTAGGGCATTTAATAAAAGATACTCTCACTTATCCCTATGATGGGAAAAAATTCAGAGGAATTGATATTAACTTTGAAAATTACGGAAAAGTCAACAAGCTAATCGTATTGCCTAAACCAGTCACAAGAGACGAAGAAATAGAAGTTGGTGTTCTGGGTTATTTTGGGGTGAACCCGCAAGCATCAATTAGATCTGCAGAATGCGATCTTGGCTGCTCGCGTAGTTTTATTCAAAGAATATTGAAAAATCATACGAGTAAATGGCATGATTTTAAATTGCGTTCTATCCAAGCACTAAATATTCACGATCGTGGTAATTGAATCGAATACAGTGAAATGATGGTTATAAAAATGCAAGAGGATCCAAATTTCTTAGAAAAAATAATTTGGTCGGATGAATCAACGTTTTCTCGTGAAGGTAGTTTTAGTCACCATAATTCACACAATTGGGCCAGAGATAATCCTCACGCAATAACGAAGAGTAATTTCTAAGAAAAATTTAGCTTTAATGTATTTGCAATGCTAATGTATGATGGGTGCTTTTATTTCATTTATGACGACAATTTAACTAGTAGACGATATCTGGATATTTTAAGATATCAAGTCCAAGAATTTTTAGACAATTTACCATTGGCACAGTTATTGGCATGTTGGTTTCAATTAGATGGTGCCCCAACACATTGCAATACTGCTGTTAGCCAAGACCTAACTAATATGTTTGATGATCGGTGGATTCGTCTTCTTGGTCCTTGGTCGTGGTCGGCAAGGTCACTGGACCAGATTTTTATTTATGGAGGAAAATTAAAGCGGAGGTATACGATACTCCAGTCCGACTTAGAGAAGATTTACAAACCCGTGTTGTGAATTCTTGTAATAATTTGGATCCCCAAAAGGTAAGGAAGGCGACAATCCAAGGCGTTAGATTAAGAATTTATAAATGTTTGGAGGTCTATGGCTCTTATTTTGAAAACTTGTAATTAAGTTAATAAATTTTTAATTCACATTCATTACGTTTTTGTAACAAACCGTAGCCTACTAGGTTGGAAGTCGTATAAACTTCGGTATTCTACGAAAAAGCGCACAACTAAAAAAATATTGAAGTTTCGTATAATAGTATAATATTCGTATAATATGTGGTACGAACGAAAGCTTATTAAGTTCTCTATCGATTTTCGTGATAAAAAACTAGTTGTTCCGTTTAAAAAAATGAAATTCGTAGCTATTTACAATAGTTTCATGACTATCGCCATCTTGAAGACATTTTTACTTGAAAGATCAGATGGCACTTGGTAATTGTACAAGGTTTCACTGTAGTATCTTTTCCAGTTCTCTGTATATTTGTAATTGTATTTGTTTTTGTAATGCAAAACCAACTTCCGTAATAAATAAGTGAAACTTCTTGACAACAACAGAAATGGCTAATAGTGGTATACATTATTATCATTTGGTTTTTTGTTAAAAGTTTCCTAATTTTATCTTTTACCAGTTTAGAGTAATTCGGTATTATTGAAGCCTCTATTTTAGTCTTTGAGAAACGAAAATAATTTTTTCTCAAAAACTATAGAACTTTTTCTCAAAAACTATAGAACTTTTAAGTAAAAGTTACATTAAGTTTGTTGCAGATTTATAATATTAAATGAAAATATAGAATTTATATTTAAAATAACGAAGTTAGGGGCAATTTCCGGTATTTTCGCCATCTTGAAAATATTTTTAGTAGATAGAACAGGTAACAAAAGATAATTTACCAAAATTTGACTTTAATTTAGCTATTCGTTTTCCAGATACTTTTAACCTGCCATGACGGTGGGACACCCTGTATAATGAACTATTTTATTTTATTTCATAAATAGTTATATAAAAATGTAAAACGAAATGAGAGTAAAGGTGCACTAAAACTGCTTTTAACTTTGTAGAATTTGTTTGTATATTTAATTATGACTACTTGTCATTACATGTCAATTCAATTTGATTTTCTAGTTTTAAAAACCATCTTTGAAAGTCATTTTATTTTCCACTCGCATGTTATTAAAAAATGAAAATAAATTAGAACAAGGGATATTGATACACTGTATCTAGTTTCTATATCAATACTAGGTGAATCATCCTGTTTGTACTTGAACAATAATTTACACGTATTTTATAATTAGTTGCATGATGAGTGTTAGATTTTCGATTGCACCAATTGAATAATTGAAGAAATAGTTCAGGCATAAGTATTTTTTGTAACAGTCGCATATGAAATCCACAGCTGAAAATTTCAAAGTAAGAATTATCAAAGAATCGTTTCATAATAATGAACTAAAAGATATACTACTGGTTAGCAAAACCATTTAACACCACTGATAACGTAAATGATTTTAAATAACATGTTGAGACAGTTTAAAGTAGTATCCGCACGTTTATTTCTGCACTCCCTGGAAGCAAGCCTATTTGATTTAATATTGAGGACGGAAGACCAAACTAAATAACGGTATGCCTTCTAGCGTAACAAAATCAAAAGAACCCGCAAAATATCCAATTTAAATCTTAAATATATTCATATACAATAACCAACATTCGATACTAAATTTTAAAGATGCAAATTGGATCAAATAGGCACTTTTAAATTAAATTAATAGAACAATATGACGAAAAAAATCGTTACAAGGTTTGAAGTAATTTTATGGGATTCTTAACGATCCTTTAGTATATATGTTCTTAACTTTGTAGATGTTTCATTTACCAAAGAACACAGAAAGTAGTGTAAAGACTAAGATCACATTACCCTTGAAAATTGGTTGTTTAAGCCACATGGCCAGGCATTGCCTACGAAAATAAAATCGTATTGCAATTCGTTATAGTAATATTCATCAATAAATAATTGCAAAATGTTTTTCGGCTTTTACATAATCCTCCAAGGTATAGTGCCGATCGTCCTCTTTAAGGGAAACCTGTTGAAATACTTAATTTAGATTGAGCAATGGGGTTTCTTTGATGAAATGGAATTGATAGTTCTACAAATTCTAATTACTTCGGATTGACACACTTAGATGAATAGAACCATGATTCATCTAGGAGAAATGCTAAACCCTAAGCATTATAATCAAGATTGTAACTGAATCAGTGCAATGCTAATTTTTTTATTGCAATCTGAGAAAATGAACTCCTGATGAAACTGTGTTTTATAAGGAAGCATATCAATATGACTTTTTTATAAAATGGATTGACATGTACAACAGCTAAAATTGAATTCCTTTGATAGTTTACAACTTAAATCTTTCCTCCATTTGCGCTCTTATTCCTTCGGCGATGTCATAAATTTGTATTAATTTTCTGCCCCATTTTTATGACCTACACAACTATAATAACAATGTAACTTGCAACACAAAACTAAATTAGGCATAAATTCACTATTTTGTAGACGTCGAGAGTTTCTTTAGTATTGCTCTATCATAAAAAATGTGTGTTATTGTGAAATCTATTGTATTTTTACAAATAAACTTGACAGTTATTTTCAAAAATAATTGATTACTGTTTGATCAAACTTTACAATACATTGTCTACTCATACCGTACTTTACAAGTCACAGACCATGATTCTTAGTTTTTTTGTTGTACAGTGTGGTGCATTTTTGTATTTTAGTTATGAAATTTCATCTAATCTCCAAAATATTATTGCTACTCCCAGGACTGGAATAATACTGATAGATACATTACCATATTCTCTAAAGAGATTTGAATAGATAGTAAAAGGTTTTGAAATTTTCTAACTGTTCTTACCCTTAAATTTTACTAACTCCCCAACAATATTAAAATAAATCTTGAAGGTGATTAAAAGTACATGCATTTCGTATGAATACAGTAGAGTTCTATTCGCTATAAGTTCTAATCTGGAGATATTTTGACAACTAAACCTACATGAAAGCCTTGCTTAAACTGGAAGTAATATACAGCTAAGTAGATTTACACCGTAAATATAACACATAGATATACAAATATGTAAATGTCCACAAATGATTAAAATATTATTTACGTTGATTTTGAGAACGATAGTTTTAACGGTCACTCATTCAAGTTAGTCGACACACAAAACCCGGCTTAACTCTAAATATTGTCCCTCATACTCGCTTCAACGCATTTTTTCAGGAAGACCTCTAAGTTCACGGAAAAGGATGTCAAAGACAAGGACCGTTGCAAGTTTCAAAAAAATTGTTAAAACGTTTTCAAGAAAATCGCAAATAGCTTGAAAATCGCAGTGGCACTTCCGACCATTTAATTTTAACTAAATTCTCGTCGTCTCATTCATGGAAGATATAAGGCTTAAATATATAATAATAATAATAATAATAATAATAATAATAATCTCGAAAACCGAAAATTTCGAAGATATCTAAAAATGACAGAAATAAAATGGTACTTCCGGTTATTCCATTTTAACCAAATTCTTAATTTACAAGGAGGCGGTTATGACCTCAATTTTAAATTTTATTTCAGCTGGGGTTTTTAGTTTCATAGTTATTTTATTCAGATTTAACTATAAAAGTACTTCCGGTTACTCTACTTTCGGAAAATTTTTTAAAAAACCGCCTAGATTGAACGAAGGGGAATGTCTAAGAAATATAGTAAATTAATAAAAATCGTTACAGCCGGTTTCAAAGAAAATTCAAAAACCTAAAAATGACTAAGGTAAAGTAGCACTTCCAGATATCCAATTGTAGTAAAATTTTTGCAGTCGCGTGTGACAAGAGACATATGTTCAAATATAAAATTTTATTCTTCTAGGACTTTTGGTTTTTGAGTTATCGTGCTCACAGACACACACACACACGCACGCACACACGCACACACACACGCACGCACGCACACGCGCGCGTACTCGTGCACGCGCACTCGTACGCGCACTCGCCCACTCGCTAACGCGCAAGCGCACACGCGCACGCACGCACACGCATATGCGTCCACACACACACACAAACAAATTTCCAAAAACATCATTTTCGTACTAGGGGGAGGGGGGTGCGCAAACGTATATTTCCACTAAAATTGCGATATCGAAAATTTTGATCGAAAACAATATTTCTTCTTTTACCTATATTTCATATAGGGTAAGAGAAAGTAAAAAAAGCATAAGGATATTATGAGCGTCATTCGTTCGATTACACAAACCATAGATCGCAACAAGGGTTTAAATCCAACGTTTAACCAATCACCGCAAGCATGGGGATATTAAAAATAACATCTTACTGTGTATAACTGAGGTAACTAATATAAGGTGTTTTACCGGTTTCGATTTGTACAGTGGTTAGCAAATCTGCCGCTGCGCACAATGGATGCGGTTTTAAACCCTATTGAGGTCGGTAAATTTCGCAGCGCAGAAAAATTTGGATGTCATTCCTTTGCTCTGGTAAGGAAGAAAATTTTAGGCCCCATATCAATGTGGTGTTTGACACGTTAAAGGAACCCACTTGCGGTGGAACTCTTCTGGATTTATCAAAATTCTAGTAGAAATGATTATAGTAGTTCAAGCCAAGAAGGCCAAAAGAATTTCTGTAGCCAGAGGTCTCAGCCACAAAAGAAACTAAAAAAGAATTCATATGGTAGAATTATTGAACTATAATAGAAATATCTAAGTAACTTTTCTTTGGTAAGTAGCTTTGTATACGACGTAAATGTTGCTATATATCAAAGTGGAGAGAAACGATCGATTTGTCGTAATTCGGTATACAGAAATTTTTAACTTTGGGTTCGTAGATGGCGTAACTGTTTTCAGTCATTAATTCATGATCCAGAACCCATCCTTTCATAAGTCCGATTGCGCACTCTGCAAAAACTTTCGCAGATTTATATTTGTCAACGAAGTGCATCCTTTTTAATCTCTAATTCACAATTTGTGCTCCTTCCCAAGGAGATGTTACCCAGATCCCAAATCCAAAGTGATATCGAAAAATTTCCTTCAAATTAGATTCGTAAATAATAAAATTTCTTCTTTTGTTGTTGTTCTGTTGTGTTGTAAAATGAACACTTAAAGAAATGGAAACATTCTTTCGTAATAATAATTAGTTCGTTTTCATAACTCACCATTAAACTTGGTGTAACTATTTTACAGTATATTGCTGCGCTAATTTAAAAAATATTATTCTTTTGAAGAAATGTTTATTGCTTTTCAGTTTTCTATCAATATCGTTAATCTTAGTATAGAACTAAAAGTGATAATTTATAATCACTATGCTAACTGATTGTCTAGCTATAAATTAACTTGGTCTTATTGTTTCAGTCATAACGGCCAACGCTCTGATGTCTACCTTGCCATTTGAAAGTACTATAGATGTTGGTGAAATACAAGGGAAGTACATTAAGGAAATTTTAGAATTTGCCGCAACTCAATTAAATAATCCACATATTCTTTTCAATGTTGGTCTTCTCCAAATATCAGGTAAACTTTATAAATCTGGTTAACTAAAGGTATTATTCGTCAGTTGAGGGTCATTTCATTTTTATTTTATACTATTTACTCGTAAGCATAATAACTAAGCAATTTCGTTAAGGTCAATGTTGTCGGTGAAGTGAAATCTTGTAATTTGTAAAGACCTTAATATTTAACTAATTTTTAAAAGTTTGTGTATGCCAATAATAATAAGAAATGCAACATAACGGGTAACGGCAAATAAGTTGGATCTGTAGTTTTATGCTTCAGTAACCAGTCAAATGTAAAAATGTTCAGTCCATATTATTAGTAAAAGATTTGTATTTAGTGAGTGTTAATTATTTACATTCATTATCCCAAACAGTCAATATTCATACTTCAAAGAAAATAAGAACTACAGGTTCAAAGGATCTGAAAAAATTCTTTTTGTACTGTAACACGGCGAAATGCATTTGCGGACTACTATTAAAATAGTAAGTATTGGAGGTTCACTGTCAAACATTGTATTTCAGAAATTATTAAATTAAGTTAGATCAAACCAAGTTTATTTTGATAGCAGTTAAGTTTTATATATGTGCTGAATTTCAAAATTTTCCAATGTTGCATTCACTCGTAAATATAAATTATGTTCTAAAAAATCTGGTGTGAAACTACACACGACTTTCTCTTACACACATATGCCACATATGCCAATAGTGTCCACAAATTATTAGATTATTGCCTACGTTTATTTTGGAAACTATAACTGTAACGGTCACCCATCCAAGTTACTGGACAGGCTGCTTAACTCCGGAAATTTTCTCTGATAAATTGCTTCAACGCATATTTTCAGAAAAACTGTTAAGTTTACGTAAAAGGGCATTTAATACATAATAA
>JAHWXV010037006.1:0-15592 GCA_024586415.1 Phrixothrix hirtus
GGGGGGGGGGTACTATGCTGATTTTATAAAGCAGCTAAGAGATGCTGTAAAGGCGAAAAGACGGGGAAAATGTGCTTTTGTACAATGCGCCAGTGCATCGCAGTTATGTTGCGATGGCAGCACTTCAAGATTATGGCTTTCAAATGTTAAACCACCCACACTACAGCCCAGACTTGGCACTTGGCACTCTCGAATTATTATTTGTTCTCCAACCTCAAAAAGCGGCTTCGTTGGAAGAAATTTACGAGAGACAACGCGGTTAAACTTGCAATTTTGGTTTATTTTGATGGAAAAGGTAAAATATTTTTTTATAACGGTATAAATAAGTTGATCCAAAGATTTGAAAAATGTATTAGTATCAAGAAAGAATATATTGAAAAGCAAAACTAACACAATGTACTTTTCATCCTCCTTCCCCCCGCCCCATTCCTTGAATTTATTGACCACCCTTTGTATATACACCGCTCTCTGTATGACAGAAAAGTGATTTATTGGGGTGGTAAATTCAAAATACTGACAACGACCGTTTCCCAGAAAAATTCTTTGACAACCCTACTGGGTAAAAATATAAAACATAATCTATATGTCAGCTATTTTATCGTTTTTATTTTAGTGGTACTAAATTATTCCTGTTGCTCTTACCATTATCAGGGATCCCAGCGACTATGGTTTCATTTTTCCACGCCCAATTTTAAAGACCAAAAGATTATGTTAGGTTGGGATCTATGTAGCTCACTAGAGGTAGTACGGTAGTACATCTGTACTGACAACTCCTGGAATTTGGTCGACATCTTGCTGCTAGCATCATACCCGCAAAACTAAGTCGACACAGGAAAAGCTGCAGAAAGAGTCTTGACTAACTTACACAGAGGAATGTAACGACAGACTGGTATCACACTAAGATGCTATGACAATCGCATTTTCACTCTGCATCTTGGTTGACAACGCACCTAAATTGGAAGCGCGGCCACACCGATGCCAGTTATATTATATTTTAGTACATACATTAAGTTTAGCAGCGTTTGTCAGTGCTTCACTCTTTCCACTGGTATCTTTGTGCGATACCAATTTAGGGCTAAAATATGGTTAATGAGTAAGGAATGTGTTTACAGTGCATGGGAGGAATACTTCACTGCTAATGTGGAATTGTGTATTGTAGACAGGCGCCACCCGATCAACAAGCGACTTCTTGGCATCAGTAGTAGGCGATCAGGTTTTGATGCATGTAGGTGTTAATGGAAGTGAAGCCGAGTTATTGGCGTTTGGACATAATCTAAAAATACTGAAAACACTGCCTAAGTTAAATATGACAAGATTGCGAAATAAAATAATTCCATTGGCGTGCGATTTGGAGAGCCCCAAGCTAGATAATGTCTCAAGATACTAGTGAAAAAAGGAAAGCGGTAGGAAGGAAGTAGGAGAATAAATTAGGCTTAAAAAAGTCTCAATAGTATTAATAATTTTAGAAGTTTGCGACAGTCAAATCCTAAAGCGCTCAAATTAGTTTGGGAAGGGAAAGTAGCCTTAACCCTGAAGTTGAAGAAAACATTCTTCATTTAACAAAAGAGGAACTGAGCATAAGTATACGACGTAAGGAAATTCAAACACTTAGATAAAATGGTTTACAAGTTTACCATATCCAATCAGTCCAAAGTGTTCAGCCAAGCGATTCAGTTGCAGTTTTATCCATGGCATTAATAATTTCCATAACGACAATCAATGTTCAAATAAAATCCACAGTTAAGCAGCCCTAACAACATCGTTTTATTATTAATGTGTGGTGTGATATAATTAATGATCAGCTATCGGTGAAGAGTCTTACTGGAGAACAATATTTAAAATCATTTATCCGATATTTTGGACGGGTTGTCTCTAGTAATTCGGCCATAGCATGATAGAGCACCTCCTCATTCTGGCCATGCGCTGGATTGAGCGAGATGGCCCGAAAAATTGGCCACCAAGGTCAGAAAACTTAATTGCCTTGATTACTGCATTTAGAGATGGTTTAAACTGTTAGTGTACGATGCGATGGTGCAAACATGACAAGCACGGGTTGACCGAATCATCAACACTGCAACGGTAGTTAAAAAATGTCTTATGGTTCCTAAACACCATTTGAAATCAATTAATAGAAGTGTTGACAAATGTACTAAAGTAGGCGGTGGAAGTTATGAAATAGGTTTAAATTATTTGTTTAACTCAACTACTGAATATCTTGAAAACAGATTTAAACGTATTAGCTTATTTCGCTGATTTTGTTTTCCTAAACTCCCCTTTAGAATGTTTGGATTTGTTCCCGAAACACCCTATATTAAGCAGACGGCCAAAAAGAGCGATTTTGTTTTATCAGATAAGCAAAAGCGCGATTTTAATGGAATACCAGAATTCAAGACGACTGAATCACAGACCCCGGAAAGCAGGTGTTCCGTAATAGATACAACGAATGTAGGCGATTTAAGAAATATCTGTAAGCAATTCACTAGCTAACAACTAGAAATAGCTATTAGTCACACAAACACGAGCCATGAAGGAAAAAACTATTATTTTATGATCAATTTAAACAAATATAGGAAAATACGGTACGGCGTAGTCTGGAGTAACACGGTTACTAAAAACAAATACATGTAAATAAACAAAAACGTGCCATTAAGATTGCAATGCGAAACGGGGCTGTTCACGACGGCTTTATATACACACCACGTCACGTAACAACGCTTCTTCAACTGTTAATATTATCTTTGATCATATAACTCTACTTTTACATTATTCCAATCGATATGCGCCGTGCCACAACATGTTTCATGTGGACCAACCTACTATCGCAAGGTCCGCGTTGTTTCATGCCGCACCGCACTACCTTGCCCTGCCGTTCTAGTAGACACCATACTTTGACGCGTTGACATGTATTCGGAAAACAATCGATAGTAATGACTGCACCAGAATCGCTATGAAAATGACAAAACTTTCAGATATTTTTTCTGAGACGATGGTAGTCAAGTAGTACTTTATCATCCGGCCAAAATAGTACAGAATAAGAAATCGACGGAGGCGGAAAGAAAAGTTATCAGAAAGAACTACAAAAAGGGTGAGACCGTCGTAATAAAGCAACAAGGTCAAGGTTATGCTCACTTACTGAAAGAAATTACAACACATTGCAAAAGATGATATAAAAACAGAAATCAGGAAATAGAAAGACAGAGGGCAATGGAATATCAAACAAAGCATTTGTAGGAATCCTGAAAAAAATAACTATTGAGGTTGTAGTTAAGTCGAAAAGATCCGTTCAGCCAAAAATGGTCATACATGTTAGGGATTCAGTTAGATTAGTATGAAGGAAATCTTCGACAAAGAAACGAACAACGTCCCTGAAATAACTGCAGAGGAAGAGGAAGTAACATCGGTACGACCAGCGTATGGAGAAATGCAGTGTATCACGATTAAGAGTACTAGGAGGTTATGGAAGGTGTTTATGGGAAGGTTGTTATTAAGATCGAATGTAGAGTAGAAGAGAGAATAAAAATTGTTGACACTAGGGGCACCTAGTGGTGTAATCAAACAAATTCCCGTGCCGCTCTATTTAATATATTCAATCAAAGTATAAAGCGTAAAATGTAGGACTAGAGAACATATTTGTCTGTTTGAGAGACTTTATGGGACTACTTTGAATTTCAGAGACAAATTTATAAAAAGGGTACTAAGTCTCGCGAGCGAGACTTGGCAGTCCTGCATTATGGAAATTTCAAAGATAAGTTTTAAATAAAATTCAGAACAATCTTACAAAGATTGTACCAGAAAGTTGCACAATCGTGCACGTTTCACCATGACATTACATCGACTCAAGAGCCGTATTACAGAAATTGCTCCCACATGAACCACATAATTTTGAAAATAAGAAATAATCGTATTTCTTATTTTCAAAATTGAAAGAATTTCTGAAAAGTGTTCGCTGAGATCCCATTTCTAGCGCGAAATATGCAGCAATAGCAATAGTTTAAATACCACCCTCCTATATTTTATAGAGGTTAGTTAGAACAATAATAATAATAATAATAATAATAATAATAATAATTTTTATTGTGTATATATAAATTATAATACAAAAAGGAGTAAAAATATAATTAGTATACACAAAAGGTGGGAATTCGACGAAGTCCTTCTACCATTCCACTTAAAAACTAGACAATTAAATGGAGTTAAGATACATGTCATATTAAAAATCTATATAGTCTACTCATATTAATATTATTATAAAATATTTGTGTCGTTAATGCATTGATACGCAACTTACAATTGAAGTTTTACGTAAATTAATTTCACTTTCGGGTATACTTTAACTTTTTGCAATTGTAAATACTTTGCTTATTAGCGTTTTGTTAACCTAATTTTTTTGTTTGTTGTTAACTAAATTAAACTCGCAATATGTTTTAAATCGTATATTTACGAAATAAAAGTTTGCAGTCATGTACATTATATTTCTAGATGCTATAATTATATCCTAAATCTATTCGTTATATACCCTAATAAACTTAAAATTTAAAAAAATACTAATATAAAAAGTCCTTTTTTTCTAATTATGTCCAACGAGCCTCCCATGGCTGCATTCAGACTAAAACTGTTGAATCATTCACTAAATTATAACTGACCTACCTAACAGTATCAATTTACAATAACATACATGTTTACAGCTGTAGCAGGCCCATTGAGATTTGTTTATTACAATAAATAACGGGATAAGGGGATTGCCCTTTCACAAAATTGAAAGAATTTAGAAATAAAGTATACAATTTTTTTAACAATTTTGAAGAAGTTATTTATAAATAGCTGATAATAATAAAAATAGAGTTTAATGATGCTTCGTTCTAAAAAAAATTTGTTTAAGTAAAGACAGCTTAAGCAATTACTTATTGACATTTTTAATTTTACACCTAAAAATAGAGTTTCATTTTTGAAATTACATGACATCATCCTACGCTTAAAATAAAAATACTTTAAATACTTCGACACGTTTTAGATTTTTTTAAATTGGTTTTATAACAGTATTCCGAGGAATGGCACAATAATTTGCCCAATTTGACTTAGAATAATCCAGAATTGTTTTATACACTGTTTCAAAAGCTAAATGTCCAATTAGAGTGTCTTAAAAATTTCAGCTACATTATTACAAATTCCTTTAGTATCATTTTTGTGAAATTGCCTTCGAAACTACAAATAATTAAAAATTTTAAAAGTATGTTAATTCGCCTACAGATTTATTTCTCTTAATCTAATTTTTCATTTTACAGTTTTTAAATCCATATTAATTGAATCATAAGAACGTCATTATTACAGATCTATGCGCAATTTTATTAACGTAAAAGCACCAATCAGTTAAACACGGTGTTGATGGGCACAATTTGCGATTTAGTTTTTATTATTAAAACACTCGTTAGACAACGAAACGCATCTAGTAACTGATGTAAACTGGCATAATTTCGTTTATCAAAATATGGGTCACTGACAATTACAGTCTTGTTTTTATGCGTCTGCTTCGAAAGCTAAAATAAACACGTACAATTCTGTTCTACTACAGAAATGTTTATTTAGTAAAAAACACTTATTTGTATATTTAAAAGCATGTGCATAGTCGACTCGTCATTATTAAAAAAAAGGAATTTTTAGTATTCGTATAGCTTTTAATTTTACGCTTATTGGGGTATCTATAGGGCCTGCTTTCATCCCTAAAAAGGAATGTCATATTATTTGAAACGCCCTGTATACATAAAATAAGTCGTGTAGTATATGTTTCAGGAAGAGATATGGGTTATTTGTGTTAATATCAAGAATCAAAAAGTTTCTCGTTCTGCATTGAAATATTCGAGCTTTTATACTCTTACATATATAATTTCCTAAGAATTCTGTAAATCACTCTCTCCTTGCCAAGTTTATAGATATGTTAAACTTATTTATCTATTACTACAATGGTTTCTATATTTAAGTTATAAATTTACACTGTTCTATGTCTAAATATGGTTTCCTACTTCCATTTGATAATTGTACATTCACTTATAACCCGTTTATATGTTTATTTGATAAATGTAAGTACCTACTGATGACATTTTTAATTTAAATGCTTTACATTCATATGTTACTCTTGTATAGGTGTGCTTTTATGTAATAATATGAATTTCTATTTACACTTATTTCCTAGTAGTGTTTTGATAACATTTTATTTAATTTGTTTAACAATGTGTTAACTAATGCTGTTTAATTACTTTAGCATTTATATTCATTAGAATTTCCTTTTATTGTGTAATTTTTATTTAATTTATTAAATTCCTCTATTTAATTTATTTGTTATATTTTGATTGACGGACAATAAATTCATCCCGTCTGTTGTTTTCATTGTTCTGTCTTTAAATTTCGCACGGAAATTATATTATCAGAACAGGCAACAATAGTTTAAATCAAGGGTTCGTTACAAATTTAAACGTTGTAACGTTTTTCCGGAAAGTATTTGATTCACCCCGTATACTAAATATAAACTAATATAAACTTGTTTGAGATGCGATTGGTTATTTAATCCTGAATATCTTTCAATAGAAGAAAATGCCCATTTAGACATTATTTATGTATTCATTTTAATATAATTGTTTTGCAAAACAAGTGTTAATCTTTGGACAATCGTTCAAGTTACTCATAAATATGATCTAAGATCTTATCTTAAATTGTTATTGCGACGTAAAAAGCAAGGAAAATTTAGGCCAATTGTAGTCAAGTTTGAATGGGTTTTATCGAAACCGATGTACGTACGATATTCAAATCGTCTTAGGTTTAAAATAGCATGCCGGACCATCTACTTAATTTCAAATAAATACTCTCAAAAATAGAGTTCACGCCGAGATATGAAGAAGAGAGCACCCAACTACTGACCCTACTGGAACTCCTGTATTACTAAATGCTGAATATATAAAAAATACGATCCTTATTTGTGACATGAAAAAAAAATTTAATATGTTACTATAGTAATATATTTACTAAATAAAATTCAAAATTATCTACCGGCATTTCATAAACGCAAACAAAACTAAATTGATGTAAATTGATTAAATAATACACCGAAATGTAGTGTATGACTATTAGTGGATAAGAAACCATTGCGAAATAAATTACATTGGCATTAGTAAGTAAAAATAAAATATAAGTTAAATTAAAGAAGAAGCAAAAGTAAAATATTTGTCGCAGTGGTGAAACATTTTATTTAATTATACATCCCAAGATCAAAAAATTATAGGACAAAATAAACCAAGACAAAGAAATATAAAGTTTGTAAAAAATACATCTGTTTGAAAGCATCACTTGCAATTAATTAAATATTAAAATGCAGTACAATATTAAATAATTGATGTAAGCAAAAGCTGAAATTCCTAAAAATTCAGCACATCACTGATAAAAGCATATGAACATACTTTTAAAATGAACTGTGAACACATTCATGGAGTTGACATATTAATGAGCAGAAATACAGAATTCTATTTATGCCGAAAATCTTGAGAAAATTATAGTAAAGGGGAAGCAAAATAATAATGCTAACTTTTGTTACGGTATTAAAGTTGCCCCAAATGAGTCAAACGACAAACATCGGGCATGAATAATAATGGATAATACAGTAGCCTCATGTGAAATAAATAGATTTCCATAAAAATTATGTGAATCCAATGTTATAAAAATTATAGCTATGCAACATTTCAAGTTTTAATTTGTGTCGCGATATTTCTATACACATCATCAGTGCTCAAATTCTAAATAATTTACCAAATTAGAAACAGCCGAATCGGTTTTACAATGCTAACGATACTGGCGTAATCTTGTAATTAAAAATACGTTTTAAGTAATTAATGGCTATTTATACCCCAAGGAAGTTACATAGATGGTAACGCTCGGATAGCGACAAAATCCATTCCGAAGGTCTTTGGCTCGAGGGATGGATGTCGCTCGATGGGCGTTATTATTTCGTAATACAAGATTTTATTCATCACTTCGTTATTATTTACTTGGACAAGGAAGTTATAATGCCATATGTGTGAATTATGAATTCATAACTCCCCCATATGTCATTATAATGACATATGAATTCATAATTCCCCCATATGTCATTATAATGACATATGAATTCATAACTCCCCCATATGCCAGTACAACTTCCGCTAACACTGGCCTGGCTGTTATAGCTTTATGTATCTCGTATCCAAGACATTATAAGTAAATAATAGCGAAGTGACAATGACTATTGTCATATAGATGTCATATAGATGATAACACCCGAAAAACGACGGAATTCATCCCGAGGGCCTTTGGTCTGAGGGATAGATGTCGCTCGATGGGCTTTATCGTCTAGTAACTCCAGTGGTGTATACAAGATTTTATTTTACTTTGTTATTATTTACTTATACGAGAAAGTCATAAGGACATATGAGGGAGTTATGATTCGTAACTCCCTCATATGTCGTTATAACTCCTTCATATGCACAACTCCCGCTAATAGTAACCCGGCTGTTATAAATAGCTTTATGTATCTCGCATCCAAGGAATTATAAGTAAATAGTAGATAAGTGATGAATAAATAAATGAATAAAGTACTTCCACAATAATGAAGCAAATTATACAAATGGATGAAATATTTTTGACAACATTAAATGGAATTGAAAAATATTTAAAAAATATTACACAGTATTATAATCGAAATGAAAACAATTTATCAAAACATATCGTTCAATATTGTGAAGTGACCTGTTTTTGGAGTGCCTCATCGCTAAGCTTAATAATTTGCTTTATAACACATCAAACGTTTAAATAATTTAAATTCAACATAAGACTCCTTGTTCATTATAGTTACGATCTATTCGTGCGTTTAATCTTCTGAGTAAAAATGCCAGTACAATTTAAGGGGCAACATAAAACGAAAATTAATTCTCGTTTTGGTGATTCTACTAGAGCGCATTTCTTACTAAAAAAACGAAGTATACAGAATCCGTAAAACGAGAATTAATTCTAGTTTTATTGTTCGGAACAAGCCTAAGATAATTCTGGTTCAAAAGTTGTGTTTGTTTTCAAATTACAAATAATATTAAATAAGCTACAGAGAGTATTAAACAAACTTTGTTAACGGGAATGCTGGCAAGGAATCTCCTTTAGCTTTGATGCGTATCACAAAAATTAAATGGATGTAAATTTAAATAAATCATAAGTAGAAACTCGAGATCCATGGTCAAATAGCGACCTTAGCTTTTGTCACCGCACCCCCCTGCGATAGAAATTATGAACAAAGTGGCAAAGTTATAAATTATAAGATGAGTCGCTCAAGTATTACACTATAGCAGAAGATCAAAATGATTGGCAGTGACGACATACTAACAATTTCACGCGATGAAACTTTGCGATACATGAAAGGGCGGATCGTGTTAGAAGGTTTATATTACACTTAAATTAAAGTAACTTTACGAATAGCTAAGAATAAGTATAAATGAACTAACTAGTGCATAAGATCGAATTATTCTAATCAACTGTAAATACGTAAGTTATGATACAACAACGTTGTCTAAAGATTGCCGATCATCGACTGCGTTACTGGTAAACTTTCACTGCAGTAATGTTTTGTCGTCATCTGATGTGTATTGCTGATTAACTACACTTCGTCACCATCCCATGTACGATCAGAAGGCAATGAATTTTGTATACAATGGCCAACAATCCCTATAAAGCAGCATAGTCGGTAAGTTCAATGCATATCTACAGCATTATAATATATAACTAATACGTTTAATAATGTTGTACCCCTACTATTTAACAAGATGTCCAAATTGTATCTACAATTCTAATCTTCTACTATACATGGTCAGATTTATTCACTGAGCAGTGAATTTGCTCTCACACGTTCAAAGAAGAGCTATTGAAAAATAGTGTAATGTAGCTGACCCATTTAATGCTAAGTGTTTAATTCGAGTAGCTTGACATCCAATCGAACACTTCAGATTGATAACATCCTTAAAATAGAGAACAATGAGCGATCCAAAAAGAACACATTTCTGTGACTGTTGTAATGAATTTATTGCACAAATAACTCACCGAGTTTAGTTTGGCATTCACAAATGTACAATGTGTGCACCTTCTGTGGCACGGCAGACATCAACACGATAATCTAGATCTTACCACCCCGTTCCAACATACCTTGATCAATTGAGTCGACTGTGTCTGTTATCTGCTGCCTTAACGGATGTAAATATTGTGGAAGTAGAGGTGTAAACCCTTGTCTTTCATATAACTATAGAAGCATTAAATCGGGCAAGCTGGAAGAGGGGTAAAGCAGTAATGAGACATAATTCGGTCCAGCACGGTCAATGAAACGTTGTGAAGTTCTTGTACTCGTGCATTTTAATGTGATAGATCATCATCCTACTGTAGAATGAAACTTTGTGCCTCCTCTC
The DNA here is from genome assembly GCA_024586415.1 of Phrixothrix hirtus. Taxonomy (NCBI): domain Eukaryota; kingdom Metazoa; phylum Arthropoda; class Insecta; order Coleoptera; family Phengodidae; genus Phrixothrix; species Phrixothrix hirtus. The sequence goes on from JAHWXV010037006.1 coordinate 10,461, forward strand.
TCAACTGAGGCAACAACTATTCGGATAGTATGCCAACGTAAATGTGTCCAATAACAACAGTCTCCACAAAGAAGAAGGGGTCATACACTCTGCGGTTGGTTATGGCACAAAAAACGTTTACCTTCGGAGAATCCCATTCGTATTCCAGCATGACGCGCAAGCTTTCTGTACCCCCAAATTATGCCTATTGACGTTGGCACAAAATTGAAATATACATTTGTCCACTAATCTGTTTTCGAAACCAACCTCCTACTACTGTTGTTGGAAATTCTCGCAGAACTGTCTCCGGTAAAAGCTGGATATCGAAAATTTTGACCGAAAACAACTTTTTCTATACTATATTTCATAAGAGTAAGAGGAAGTAAAAATTATTTTAAAATAAGATGGGAAGCAGTGGCGCTATCGTTTAGTTAAAGAGGCATTTTCTTTCTATTATACCCAAAGAAGTGAGCCAACAAGGACTCATTTTCTCATGGTCACCTTCAGCCGTAAGAAATGCTTTAGTTTATCTCCTCAGTGACTGCCGCATACGCTCTAAAATTCCTAAAGTAATATGTACAGTTCCGTGATAGAAATGGTATAACTTTGAAATATTTTAGATTTTGAATCGGTGTTCCCACAGAAAAAAAATCTATAGAATTGACATCATTGATTCTTGCAAACTACGGTTGATTTAGTATATCGACATCCCTAATGAACCATCGATTGAAAAAATCTTGGTTTAAAAACGCGTGGCATTGTAGACTGATGTGAGTCAGAATTTCATCATGAATATACCACATTCGATAACTAAGCCTAAGTGGAGCATGATCCAGTACAAGAAACAAATTTGCTTGTAGGAAAAACAATTCTAGCCTATACATGTAAAGGAAATTAATACTGAAAGTGACATTCCACTATCGACTGAAGATTTTCATCACACCAAAAATGACAATTATTAAAATTAATAATTATGTCTTTCGAAAAATTTGTTTCATCGGTAAAGAGCACCTCAGCTATGTACATATTCATTGTCTTGGGTAATTTTCTGCTAAATCTACAAACAAAAATTTAAATCTTGCGGGAACAGTATTTACACACGATTATTGTTGTTCCTTCAAAATTATCCATTCATCCTCTGACAAATTTGGAAATCCAGAGATACTTTCCTTGCTTTTTTCTAGCTGCTGCTGAATTTGATATAGTATAGCTATCTCTAGTGCAGAATCCTAATTGTCAAAAGTTGCCCTAAACCATCACATTTTGTCAAGGCTCTGTCTTCACAAGCCGTTAGTAAATTTTTGTGAATATATAACTGGCCAGTAGCTGGTGACCGGAGCGTCTTTGATGATAAACACGTCTTAGTCTAAAATCATTTCTCTTAGCAGGTCAGTATACGAAGTGTATATCCGCTATTGTGACATGTATGTAATTGGGAATAATTATTGTTTTACTAACGAGTCGAACCGAATAATAATAAAAACTCTATATAAATCAACAAAACACAAATTCACTTCCGAAAAACCAAGTAAAAGTTTATTGAAAACGTTACCTATAAACACTACTTCCTTTATTGAATGTAACTCAAAGATACAGAAAGAGACATTTTCGTAAATGATGATTTCAAAAACATTAGTTGAACTTGAACAAAGCAGATAGCGTAAAATTATTTAAGGCAAACACTAAAGTGACTTCCCGTATGCACGTCCCTGGCAAACAGAAAGAAAATATTTGGTACCAAAAATGTTTCTCATCTAGCCATATAAAATTTGAATAAAATATCTCAGAGCATTTTCTAAATCTTCGAAATGTTAATAATTTTACCCTCAACGTTAACAGCCTTTAAAATAGTTTATGACATACGAGGTGTGATCAAAACATATTGTTAGCTAGCAATGCACTTACCCTAACTTGATTTCATGATTGGAAACATTTCTGAAAGATTTATTTCGGAATGACCTTTTGCCTTGGCTCTCTCAATGCCGGGAATGGTGTAAAAACCTTTTCCTTTTAGCACGGATTTTATTTTTGGAAAGAGCCAGAAGTCGCATGGTGCTAAATCTGGAGAGTAAGGTAGATGTGGACAGACAAGAACTGACACACGCTTTTTTTTTGTTCGTTTATTAAAATTCTGGGAATAAATTTCGCACTCACTCGTCTCATTTGTAAATTATCGGTTAAAATGCTTTACACGCACCCGTACGGGATGTGCAATTCTTCGGCAAGCTCTCGAATAGTCAGTCGCCTGTTTGAACAAATCGTTTTTACTACTGTTTGCACGATTTTGTCAGTTTTGAGGTTGAAGGATATCCCGACCGCTCCTAGTCTTCAACATACTCATTTCTGCTTTTAAATCGCTCATATGACGTGTAAACGGTCTTCAGAGTCACAACATTAACATTTTATGAGCTTGTTTGGTACATTTTTTGAAACTTAAAACAAAACTTAATGTAATACGCGTTGTTTGAAATCCATGATGCGCGACAGACACAGTAAACACGATCTTACTCTTCCTGCTCTAGAAGCCAACTGACAAGTCATGGCTTGTTCAAATTTGACACTGACTATCGGACTTTGTACTTCAAATGGATGTAGTATCAGCAGTCGCTGCTATAAAAATTCATTCACCGTATATTTTGATCACACCTCGTATGTTTCTATAAAATATAAATACAAATCTGATATTTCGTCAATTTATTTGTCTATAAAGAATACATAACAATAATAAAAACTTAAAGCAGATTTTACTGACAATCGTTTCAGACTTGCAAAGCCCCCTTCAAAGTTAAATTTTTTTAATTTATAGCAAATTAATACTTTCGACATATTTTTTAGATCTAAAATTTGCAGTTAATGAAACATCAAAAATTCTTATGGCATATTAGTAACATTTTTAATTACTGTTATGGTCGTTTTCGCTTCGCGTCATTCTTTTATACTCAGAAATTTTGTTTTATAAATTTTGTAAATTTTTTATTGTTTAAATCAGTTTTAGGATTTACTCACAGCATTTTGGTGCTTATTTTATTTTATTTAGGTCGTGTGCGTTATCCCAATACTTTATGCTATGGGAAAATAACCCTCATAATCTCTAAAAATACCTTTAGTTCAGGATTTCAGCTGTCTTAATTTTATTATACGTTTTCTTATACGTAAGATATCCTTCTATCAATTCTTGATTGATACGATGATGATGTGTGGTCGTGGATTTAACAATTTAACTTACGCCCTGCTACTCTTCCTTTACATGCATTTATTCAAGTTATTTCTAAACATAAAATTATTTCTATGTGTCTAACCCGCTAATAAAATGGAGTAAGTTGTCTTTTCGTCAGTCGTTGAGGCTCATTTTTGAATTTTGATAAGCTTATTTTACAGCTTTTTCGTTCTCTTTGAGGTCTCTTCGAATTTTGGGGTTCGGTTGCTGTTTGTTTAGCTATCGTAGCCGATCGGGGGTAGAAACAACCATTAGTATATGTGGGACTACGTTGTGCTGAAGTCTGCTTCCAGAAGGCGAGATCCATCATTTTACATTATTTGGATCGACTATCCCCCCTTTATCTTGCTACACCATGATGTTGGAGTTCCCATGCGTCATTATGACATCTTCTGGACTCGTTTACTCCCAGTCATCAAGATGGTATCATTTTTAGTTAACTTTTACTTCAGCTTATTGTTCTTAAACCTATACAAAAGAAAATGCTACTGTTATGCAAAGCTAGCAAAATATTTACTATTCTTTTTTAAATTGTATTAATTGTTCAACGTTGACCCAATGGTTGGAATTAACTTAATATGTTGGCAAGTTTACGAGTTTGAAGCATACGCTCATTTAATTATTGAATTGCTCTCTGATTAGTTGATTAAAAATATGATAACTCATTGTTCGTAAGTATGCTTTATTACTCATTTAACGAATTTAAATCTGGCTGTGATTAATTTACGTATCGGTTGTATAGCATATGTAATGGAGGCCACTAAATTTTCTTCATTTAAGCTAACTTCAACATTTAGTTGTAGTGACAAAAATATCCCTATTATAAGTTGCAACTAGTAATGGACTAGGTTGTTAGTTCGTATTAAAATCTAATTTTGCCCAAGCAAATTGAAACGCGATGAAAAATTGTTAGATCGCGTAAAGATTTACCTTAAATCCGTCATAACTTACATGTATATTTAGAATTTGAAATATCTCAGAATTTTATTCATATTATAATGTTGCGTTATTTTGCAGCGGTGCAGTATCCATCTTGAATTAATTAACGTAAATTTAAAATTTTAAAAGAATTTACAAAAGTTAGTGGTTGCTAAATTTTTAAGTATATGTTTTTAGGTCGTATATACTATTCTACAATTTTGTATGGAAAAGTTGATTTTTAAAGCATGTGTGTTGGACACGTGTGCGATAAGGAACGACCGGAGGTGCGGTCGAAGCTTTTTAGCAGAGCGGCCAGGCAAAATCGGTCTCCTCATTTCGGTTGCAAATAATTGATTGCGAGATATAGTTTAATTATTTTGTTTTCTTGTGCGAATAAGCATTTTTTGTTGAAAATGTACGGGATAAAGTTTCCGCCGAAATGTTTTTTGTGGTAGTGCCACGCGAGAAATGAAGATTATTTTTGATTGTACATCTAGTTTATTCCTAGATAATTACAAGCTTTTTTTGTACCCAACGCACGAAGATGAAGTTACTTTCGTTCAAGGCAGTAGCCGATTTAGTTTAATTGTTATTATGAATATTTTGAAAGACCCAAATTTTTGAAACAATTTAATAATGTTTTATCTGGACCACACATGGTAAATATTCTAATTATATGCTCTGAATATTCAGCTATAATTATTTCGATATTTTCATGAACTATACATAATAAATTCTGCACACTTGATAGTCAATTCAGGGACGACAATAATATTTTTATCTACGGTGAGGAAAGCTGCATTTCCGTCAGCTTACATGCCATGAGATATCTTGAACGTCCTCAGAGTACTAATTGTATCTGGAGGCTAATATCGTTGCTGTTACTGCTAGAGATGCTGAAATCTTCATTGATTTAATGAATTTCGCCTTCGATAAATTACGTTTACCCGTGAATGAAGTTTTACAGTTATAAAACATTTGCTTATTTAAATATAAACGTACCTGTGCATAATTA
>JAHWXV010037114.1:0-15030 GCA_024586415.1 Phrixothrix hirtus
TCTTGACCTGATGATGTAGAATTTAATCTACGAAACCGGTCGTAATTAAAAAGAAATTTATTTGAGAAATTTGGACTTTTTTATTTATAACCTATATTTGATTATTATTGTAATTGTTTATTCATACGAACATATATGCCAAACTACTCGAGGCCCCACAAAGCTCGATTTGTTGTTACCACTGAAATTTATGCGAAGTACCAGAGGATTGCCCTCTGGTTCATTGTGTTGCTAAAGCTGTTCGAACGTACCGTGGCATCGCAGTCAAGTTTAAAGAGAAGTATGATGGCGTAGAAGACATACAGTAACAAGAGCAAGAAATCAGAAAGGAATGTCACAGATTGCGCCATCATCACCAAGGTATACGAAGCATTTACTACCTCATTATCAAAGCCTTGTCGCATCGGATGCCACGTCCTGAAGACTTATGTAAGGTACTATGCGATCTAAGGAACCAATTTAGCACTGGTGCCGGTAGAAAATTATCCGTACCAAAGCTCGATTTCGGTCTAGAGCGGCTTAACTGGCGCATGATATGTAGTATGTTAAAGATAGTGTTTCGAGACACCGGTATCAAGATACTGATTTGTAGTTGGAATCCAAGAGAAGCTCCACCAACGATGAAAACTATGGGCAGCCACTTTTCATGAAATGGAGCTGCAAATGTGGATTTCAGTGCAGATTACGACATTCACAAACAAAGTCCGAGGTCGCTGTTACGAGAGGGGGCAGTGTAACAACATAAAAATAATAATTTTGTAGAAGGTTTCAGAATATTCTAGAAGTTCCATAAGGCTAAAATAAATGATGCAATCATGAATGGCTTATTACTGCAACTTATACTTAAATAAATTTAGGGTCGCAGCAATAAGTCATGGCATTGAATTTTATTCTATCAGTATTGTGACTAATTTTATTCTTAATTTATCTGAATGTTCTAGAATATCTCATTTACATATAAATGGCAGTTTAAATTCCTTTAGTTTTATAAATGATTATTAAAATATACTGTAAAATAAATAGTTAAGTTGCGTATATGTATATAAATAAATAATTTTAACTTAATGAATATAAATAAAGACTTAAACAATTAATTAGTTTGATTACAACACTTTGAATTAATAGATGTTTGGTGAACCAATTATACTGAAAAAAATCTGGTGTGAGACAACACACGACTTTCTCTTACGCACCTAGATTTGCCAATAGTATCCACAAATGATTATATTATTGTCTACGTTTATTTTAGAAACGATAATTGTAATGGTCATCCATCCAAGTTACTGGACAGGCGAAAGGCTGCTTAACTCCGGAAATTTTCTCTAATAATTTTCTTCAACGCATTTTTTTAGAAAAACTGTTAAGTACACATAAAGGGGCATTAAATACATAATAGCCGTAGCACATTTAAAAATATAAGTTATAGCTGTTTTCGAGAAAATCGTAAAAAAATTTAAAAATCGCAAGAATCAAGTGGCACTTCCGGTCATTAGATTTTACCTAAATTCTTGACGTCTCATATGCAGGAGATAAAAAACAAATATACAATTTCATTCATATATCATAGGTAGTTTTTGAAATGTGTTGTTCACAATTGATACGCTAAGTACTTCTGGTTACTCGTTTTCTGAAAATTTTTAAAGATACAGCTTGATTCTCGTTAAACAGAATTAAGTAGCTAAGAAATTTACTGAGTTTTAAAAAGATCGTTAGAGCCGATTTCAAAAAAATCGCCAAAAACGAAAATACGGAAAATATCTAAAAATGACAGAAATAAAGTGGAACTTCCGGTTATTCAATTTTAACCAAATTCTTGATTTGGAATACCAACGTAGTTATGGCCACAAATATAAATTTTTAATCAGCAAGGACTTTTAGTTTCATAGTTATTTTATTTTGAGTTAATGGCGAAGGTACTGCCGGTTACTCAATTTACGGAAAAGTTTCTGAGAAACAGCTTAAACTGTAAACTGTATAAAAGGCCATTAAATATCCAAGAAATTCAATAAGTTTTAAAAAAATCGTTACAGCGGAATTCAAGAAAATCGCGAAAAACGAAAAATTCGGACAATATCTAAAAATAACAGAAATGAAGTTGTACTTCCGATTATTCGATTTTAACAAAATTCTTGATTTAGTATACGAAGGTAGTTAGGATCTTAAATACAAATTTTCATATATTTAGGGCTTTCAGTTTCGTAGTTATTTTATTCGTAGTTAATGGTAAGACTACTTCCGGTTACGTTTTACGGACATTTTTCTGAGAAATCGTCTTAATTATACGAAAGGGCATTAAATATTTAAGAAATACAATAAATTTTAAAAAAATCGTTACAGCCGATTTCGAGAAAATGGTGAAAAACCAAAAAATTACAACAGCACTTGCGGTTATTGAATTTTAATCAAATTGTTGTAGTCTCGTGAGAGGTTACAAACTCAAATATAAAATTTCGTCTATCTACGACTTTTCGTTTTCCAGGTATTTTGTTCACACACGCACATGCACACACACACAGATAGGCAAATTGTTGAAAACATGATCTTTGAACTCAGGAGACCCGAAAACGTGTATTTCCACTAAAATTTCGACATCGAAAATTTTGGAGGAAAACAATACTTTCTCTATACTATATTTCATATAGGCAAGAGAAAGTAAAATTAGGTCACTGTGCATACCTCACTCATCTGTTATGAATATTTACCAGACTATAATAATCACTGTTTACAGTGAGATAAAAGTTTAGCTAATGTAAACGAGAAGGATAGAAATTTAATAATGTTACAATTCTAAAGTTATCAATATTTGTTAATACTATCTAGTCAAATATTTGCAATTTTGTTCAAAGATGGTAAGTAATTAATGAAATATCCTTGATATAAATAACTAGAAACTTGAAACCTTTCAGAATTTGAAATTTAATATATTTTGTTTAATTTTTAGCATGCAACTAATAAAGGCTGCAACTGAATTTCTAAAAATCTTAATTATTGTAAAATCTTACATATCTTTTATTTCGGATATGTATATAATTTGAGAAATCTCAAATGTAACGACCAGTAGATGTATTGTGATTAAATGTCTGGTGGTCTTACCACTCAAGAATGGGTGGGATTAACTGAGGGCCGTATAAATTCGACAAATTATGGTTAAAACTCAGTTACTAATAACAATTTAAAGTTGTTTTTTTGGGGATTTTCTTTATTTTAATAATACTACAACTTGACACTGGCGAAATTTCAAATATCTGCTTCTTAGTACGTTATTTTTGTTTCATTTATTTCATACGTTATATTTTATAAACAAATAATAAACTTGAAAAAATGACACTGTCAGATTATTTATAAGTACCTCAAATAATGTTTTACCATGTTTCAGCATTATATATATAATAGTAAGGTAGATGGGACCATAAAAAGTTTGTCAAATATTTATTTTAAACAATTTCTTTAACACAAACTAAAAGCAGGATATTTATTTATATATTTTGTGAGGGTTCTAGTAAATGCCTAGAACTAGTATACAACTTTTGGAATTGATAGAAACACTTAAAAATTTGTTACCACAGATCCTTAAGGCATCCATTATACAAGGCCTTCATAAATAAAGGAAAGCTAATATACACCTTTAATAAAATATCTCTAGTAAATCTATCAATTCCTGTGTGCTACAGTTCTTATGTCTTTGACATTCTTTTATGTAAACCTAGAGGTTTTCCTGAGAAATGTGGTGAAACGGGTTATCAGAGAAAATCTTTAGAGTTAAGCAGGGTTTTGCGAGTCCAGTAACTTGGATGACCGTTACAATTATCATTCCCAAAGTAAACGTAAATAATATTTTAATTATTTGTGGATAATGCATATTTGTATATCTATGTAAGTAATAGAAAGTCGTGTGTTGTCTCACACCAGATTTTTTATTCTACGGCTTTAAAGAATTTCATGGTTTATCGTTATCTGCTCGTATATATTAATTTGACCTGGGACGATTTTCGGACAATTGTTTGGATTTATTTGTTCAATCATGGACTTCCCAGTATTAGAACTATGCATTTGAAACTGTTGCTTCGTTTATTTGATAGTACATTTGATTCTTTCGTGAAACACTCCATATCAATTTATTTAATTTTTCTCTTTTCCTTTCTAAACGCGCTTCAGCATGACGGTTGGCCTTTCCCAGTATAGGTACTCATTGTCCAAGATGTAGCACAAGTCAAATATTTATTTGTAATTAGACTGCAGGGTCAGGTAAATTCAAGTTTGCGAAATTTTTTTGCAATGTTTATAGACTCAAATATCAAAAGCCCAGCCAGCATCATCCTAAGGTTAAAATTACCATATATTAAAATCGAATTTTATGATGTGTTCCCATCTTTCAAACTTAATTATGGTTGTGTTAATTAGTGCTTGTTATGTGATAATTAAGTTTGTCGGAAGTTCAAAGCGTAAACACGTCAAAAGTTCGGTTAATTTAACGTATCGCCAACGAAAAGGACTATTATAATTTTATTTTGCTATAAACAATTGTTTTAAATAAAACACCGCATTAAAAATGTATAAAACTGTTCACAGTGCAGACAAATGTAAATTATACAATATTCTTTTGCGAAAATTTAATAATACAAAAGGAAAATTCGATATTAATAGTTAGAAATTGTTTAAACAAATAAGAACTAATTTTCTTAAAATAACCGTTATTAAAAATGTAACATTCCAGAAATTTAAATCTAAATTCAAGCCAAAGCCAGACAAACAGATCGTAACTAATTCGTAGAACGAACTGATAAGAGTTCAATTCTACACGTATGCGAAACAAACAAAACTGAACTTTATTTCATTAATTAATGAATAATTAAATGAATTAACTTTAAAACCACCCTTTTATAAACAAATAAATGTATTCTGTTCGTTGTTAAGTAAGAAAATGTTGTTAAAGATTTTAAATTCAAAATGTTAGAAATTTTAATACTCATAAAATATAATTAAATTCAATAAAAACTGAACCAATGGTCCCATTAACACGTGGTTAGCTTTAAAATTCGAGTTGACAACAAATATAACTTTTAGGCTGAGAAAAAAATTAAAAAAACTCAAAAAATTTGAAGTTAGCTCATATCGCCGCCCTTTTCTCGACGAAAACTTATAAAAACGAGCATTTAAAACAGATAAATTCAGAGATAATCATGCTACTGCCTTGAGTAGTTGACTGTCTCGTCTGAGAAAACAGAAACAATTTCATATTGTTATTAACCGACCGCAATTTGCAAAAGACAATTTTACATGAACTTACCGCTTTGTAATTTCAATCAGCAACAAAAGATTCCACTCACTTGTTTGAAATTACATCACACGCCATAAACAATACCGAAGTGAGTTCTTTGTTTAACGTATTGATTTAGATGACAGATCGATGGTATGTATTGCAAGCTACCTATTTGACAATGTTTTTAACTCTGGTATGTATGTGCTTTCGTCTATGTGACATCTCTGATATGTACTTGCATTGAAACAATTGCCACAAACTAGTCTTAATTAAGCACAGACTCATTAAACGCTAAAAAGCATGCAATAAACTGAAAAAACCGCTTACTAAAATACCGAATTTACTATCGTTAAAGTTAAATAAAACAAAGGGCAAATGTATCCGCATTAACCTGCAAATTGCAATCTTAAAGCTCATCCTGACACTCGAATGCGCATCACGCTTAAAGTACACTTGTTAGGTCATAAATCGATCCCCAAATCAGCTGCTTGCGAAACAACCATTATTTAAAACGGGATAAAACTAACGTTTTTGTAAATAAATATATGTCTGTAAGTATTAGTTGTAAGAAAACCTGCCTGTATATAATTTATTTTGCTCAGTTAATAATAAATACCATTAATATATTTTGGTTGATTTAAGGCAAAAGTAGAGCCTTTAGCTTAAAAATAATAAGACCAATGCAGTCTTAAAATTGATAAAAGTACAGAACTGAGTGAATTAATAAATAATAAAAATTGCAGCGTTAAGTGTAATAAAACCTAAAACTTGAAAGTTGAATTCAAATTGACAACTAAAGTAGATTAAGAATAAGTAAACAGTCATTAAGTGCACAGACGTCAAAAACCAAATAAATTATTTTGCAGTGTACACTGAATGCAAAGCTTGTAAAACAAAAGCATACAAGCTAAACTTAGAAAGTTATTAAGACCGAATAACAAAATAAAAAACCTACGAGGTAGAATCAAAAAGTGAAAATGAGTCAATTTAGTTTTCCTGTACGCTAATAAATTCCGTTCACAGTTAGCCAGTGAATTACACAGGTCGTATGAGATGACCCATAAAACTCTTACCCATCTCCGACTGAGACCTTCCTTCCCGGCAGAAATATTAAGTGACAGGAAGCCGTTACAATTTATAGATGATATTTATGGTCCCAACCTTGTCATAATCATAATTTAAGGAAACTACAAAATACGTGACTAATAATTCGGCACTTAGTGTAGTTTTGCAATATATATTTGATCAACTTCATTGTCTTATTCTTTATTAATTTCTTTAATATCTTGTAATTGTTAATTGTAACGTTATTTTTCTTATTTGTGAATATTTTCGGTAAGTTGTAATAATTCAGATGAAATTATTTAACTACACCTTTTGGCTGTAAGGTTTTTGCTTATAGGATCTTAAAATTTGCTTGAAAATGAAAATCCTAGTTTTAAAATTTTAACGAAATACACCCTTGTCCTTTTGTGAATGTCCACTTCAAATATTAGGCACCTTCAGCACATTCATTTAGCATGCAGTTTCTTTTTAATGATTTAGTAAATTAATTGTTCGATTTACTCTTTTGTTGCTTCGCCAAATTCATGATTGTTTGTCGCTACGGCAAATGTGTGGGGCACATCAATTATGGTTATCTTATGCAATTATAGATGGAAATGTAATTAGTCTTCGTTTGTCGTAAATACGGAAGGAAATATACGTTATCAAATGGCTAGTTTTTGACAATATAGATAATAATGTCCGTTAAATAATCTAATTTGGTCGTCTTCAGTTTGGCGAAATTCTACACATGGCTTGCCAAGGACAACATGTGACACTTGCCTTCTCACTTCAATGCGTGGAATAAAGATCAGTCAAGCCATTATAATTGTTGTGAGTATGTCATTTACGACCTGGGATGAAAAAATTTGATCTACAACTTCTTTACTAATAGAAATCATGTTACAATTCGAATCTTTATTATAAAGATACAGTATTGCTACATCTTTAGCTTTTGAATTATAATTAAGTAACTGCAAAAATTCACTTATTTGATACTTTATCAAAACACACTCAGTTTGGCCGAAAGACAGAAATTTACTTTTAAATGAGCTTAAATAATATTTTTCTCTATATTCATTTAAAATATTGCCCTTTAATAACAAAAGACAAATTAACCTAAATAGAGTAACGTTAGACAGTATAATTTGTTCTTGCCTTGTTTGACTTTCACACAGCTTTACCTTAGAAATTTTATTAAGAAATTACCAATAAAACTTCGGTTAATATTTACTAGTTTTTTAGTTGAATTGTACTTATGAAGTGTGACATTAAAGTTTCATTTGCAAACGAAAGTTCAACGAATATAAATTTTTTTATGTAATTACAGGAAATATTAGGTATTTTATTTAAACTAAATAAGTATAAATTTTATTTAAACTGAATGATTATAAAATCACTTTTGCATTTCGGAAATTTGTTTCAACTGACGTTAACGGAGAAATATAACCGTGTACTTTGTTTTTGAATATTCAGATGTGCTTTATTTTTAGGGACGCTGTTTGTAACATAATTTGTTATCTTAATATAATATTGGGTGGCCTAGATCCCGTTAATGCGAAGTTTCATTTAACCCAGTTTGATGTTTTGGTGTCTCGAAAAAGATAAAATTTATTGTTAGCTTGTAAGTAATTTTGCCGTGAGTTGGGAACTCAATATAATATCAGGAGGTCTAGATTCCGTTAAAGCAAAACTTCATTTAACTCAGGTTGATGTTCTGATGTCTCGAGGGAAATAAAAATTTATAATTAGCTCTTAAGTACCGTTCTGTGTTTATTGCCCGAAATTCTAAAAGGTAATAAATAATTTCGTGTTATACTGAAGCCGCATTTCTCTTTTTGGTTTCAAAACCTTTTTCTTTCTTTAGGTTAGGTTAGTGCAGGCGCCGTTTAGGGATCTAGAAGCCGTCGTTCATTTGGTTGTTTGGGATGTGCGTACGAGTTGGGAAGATACATCCGACTGGCGCCCTTTTTTAGGTATACTATTGCTTCTTCCCTTACTTACATTATAAGTAGCACGGTCGGAAACCAGGACAAGCGAAGCAGTGCTCCTCCACACTCCTCCCCGAGTTATCTTACTGAGCCGAGTCGCGGTAAATTTTTCTTTTTTTATTGCAACACGAACGACTGTTTCGGTCATGGAAGATCTTCGTGGCATAATTTTCGTTGATATAAAATAACAGGCATTAAAAATTTTCATTATACTATTAGTTGAAGCATGAAAAATGATTTGCATGTGTCATATTATGTTTTATTTTGTTCCAATTTAGCTTATTTTGCGTTTCAAACATTAATTGTCTAGATATAAATTAAAATTCCTTAGGTTTTGAGTACGTCGATTATTGAATCAAACTGAGGTTTTCCTAACTAGTATATATTTTTAAATTTATAAGATATAGGTATAAAGATTTATTTCCAAATGTTAGACACGTTTATAAAGATACTCCAGGTATATAGCAAATTTGTAGATAACGTTCCCCTCCGTTGCGCTCGTCTCTAAGATGCATTGTTCGAATCCTGTAAAATACATTCAAAAATATAATTTTAAAGCTGTGAAGACTTTCCCTCTATTCGATCGTTGCGACTGGTTTTGTTCTATTTAGAAATCATCGAGGATGAGGTAAGATTACCACTCGCATTCCTTTAAGTTTTAAAAATATTTACCTGTTTCTTTCCACATTTTTTTGTCCTTATGTCGGGTTGCAATTTTCGCCGGATTCCGACCCTCCCTTTGACAGTTCGCATGACGAGGAATTTAAACTTATGTCTGAAACTCATGTTTTACTGTCGCAAGGAAATACCTGGTTCACCTTTTTTACGGACAAATTGACATCTGTTAGCTTTGTTAACCTACCGCCCTTCCGGATGGAATACTATCATCTAGTGACCTCGGTTAAACAGGAAATCTATCGGCTCTGTTTCCGCTTCCGGACGACCTAGAAGAACGATACCCGTAGCAGTCCGCTTCCTACAAGGGGCAGAAGTCGTATCGGAAATACTTTATTTAAATCAATTATTTGTTTCCTTTTTACTCAGATTTTCGTATTTAAGTCATTTCATTATGCTCAACAGTTGCTTTAGTACTTAAAAGATTATGTTACATGAATTTTGTATATAATGTTAAAGATGCGTGTAAATGATAATTAACTGTTAAATAATCTAGCGAGTTGTTTCTATAAATTCTTCGTTGTACATAAAATTAGGGAGGTGTAAATACGTCATTAATTACCTTTAGAACTTTAGTTACATGATTTCGCTTACAATTGTGCCGTTTAATACATAAAAACGCTGTTTAAATGTTATATTCTGTATACAGTTGTTCACTATTAAATTTCAAACACAAGGTCTATTTGAATATAACTAAATGAGTTATTGAACACCGCAAGGGAGAATCATATATTAAGGCCTACCTTATATATTTGTTTATTTAATTTACAAAGACCTTACATGTTGATAAGCGTTCTGGTAATATTTTTGAGTGCAGTGAAAACAAATTTCTATCTATCAATAAATTGAACATATGTCGCTACGGATTTTACCTAAATTTAACACAATTATACAGTACGCGCATGTACATTTGATTTTCCTAAATTTAATTTTGCAATTTATTAATGCTATTCAAATAACTACGAATTGTTATTGACAGTTTCGTTTTACGACACGGAATTTACAACCTTAAATGTGAGCAGGGTCACTCAAACTGTGTTTTTGTTTTAAATATGTATTTACGGATGCAATGCATCTATCCTCGATTTTATATATTTTCGATTTATTACCGTAACCAATCCGTTCTCCTTTTTAGGAATTTAAGTAATTGTTCGATTATAAATTTTAATATACTGTAAGTGTAAGCAATAAGTTTAATAACCCTAGACACTTTCGCCATATGTGTATCTTGCTAGATCATCCTCTATCAAAATTTCGATTATGAACGGTGTGGCGCCTAACAAGGAATTTTGTTTCTCTTGATATTTTCGTTTAGTGATGGTCTTCGGAAGCACGGTATGTATTTATATACCACTATTCGATTGTCATCGATACCGTACCGACCAACTACCCAGCGATTTATAAAGCCTATCCTGCTCTGCTTAAGTTAACTTATGCTTTATGAGTCTATCCTAAAATTTATAGGTGATGTAGTCTAAATTTATTTTATACCTATGTGTACTAATGAAAACGGTATACGGTTTGTGTAAACTTTGTAATTTGGATAACATGTTTATCGTTAGATGGATGTTTAAAATACATGTGAGGTATGTCTATTAAATTATGAGAATTATTCCTCGCAAACAAATCATTCAAACCCGATTATAGGCGCATGCCCTTTACGCTTGTACATTTCTGAACTAGCGTCACAAACCGCAACGCTCTATGAAATTCAGTTGATTGCGAGTTGTCGTTTTGTTTGGATGCGTTTTGTGTTGTGTGCCGGAATAATGTAAAGTTTAAAAGTTCAATAACATGACAATTTGGAACCTTTAGTAAAATTGAATAAATCACCAACAAAATGTTTTGAAATTTTTATTATGGCTTACGGAAAATGGTTTCTGTTTTCATTAACACAATGCGCTTGTTCACATAGTACTTTCTATGAAGCAAGTTTTAATCTACAAACTCATGCCTACCCTTGAACATTCTCCATATTCGTCCGACTTCGCTCCGTGTAACTCTTATGTTTTCCCAAAGGTTAAATCAAAAGTCGAGGAGCATATTTTGAGTTAGTAGTTACGATAAAGCGGAAAACGGTGGACGTGTTGAAATATGTGATAGAAATAGATTTCATCCTTACCTTCATTCAGGGTAAAATAAGACTTCAACTGTATAACTGCAAATGGGGAGTATATTGAAGGCAAAAATTGTAATACATATAAATAAGCATGAGATATTTAATTAGTCTAGTTATTTAATTGACGTATGCATTTTTGTTCATGCATGGATAATATTCTGAAGTTAAATACACAATTTCTTAAGACTCTTTAAAGATAATTTTAAAAAAATTAGGGTTTAAAAATGTACAATTGAAATTAATATAAATGAACTATTTTCTTTATTGGCATATAACAAAATAGTACATTATGACAAAGACCTGTAATTGCGTTATAAAAATCCGAGTTTTACTAATTTTTGACAGCTGTTGTTCTAAGGCACCTAACGATCGTGTATCGTACACTATTTTTGTCGCTAACGACAACTATCGGCCAACTACGACAATTTGATATCAAACCTTTTACTCCATTTAATAACAGTACCAGTGCCGTTATGAACCATAACGTGTTTGTTATTAAACATTAAGCGTTGAGTTTCTATGAAAATCACAATAGTTCCGGATATATATCAGAAGGTGGCAATCAACATGTTTGTTTTGTGACTGAGACTTCGGAATGCGAAAATTCCCTTGGCCTTCTTAGACTAGAACTATCATATAGACATTTTGTCATGCCTATTGGTATTTTGCCGAATCTGGAGAAGTTCTATCATCAGTAGGGATTTTTAACGTGCCAAACATCACATTGACACAGGGCCTACGATTTTACTTGCTTATCCAAGAAGAAGGTGCGTTTTTTAAATTTTTCTTCGCTGAAAAATCCTCAATTGGGTTTCAACCCGCGCTCCTTGGATGTATAGGCAAACATGCTAACCACTACCCCAATGGGGTCCGGCTGACAATCAACATAACCGGTAAATGTATAAACCCAAGCTGGTAGCACAAAAAATAGTTTACGTCTATAGCTGACATTGACAAATGGCGAGTGAAATTTCCTAGTATAGCTTATAAGTTTAAAATAAATTATTTGATATTAACTAGATAAGTCGGAAATTCTTAATTACATTTGTATAAAAGTCAACTGTCCTACTAAGTACTATTAATTGGGGCAATCATGTATACGAATGAACACTATCATGGTTTAGAATTTTTTAGATCATGCTATTATTAAATATCTGTTATTACAACTAAGTACACATATGCCTTGGCAGAAAATCTCTCTGTATCAGTACTATTTATGTATATATGTGGGAAAATTAAATTCTGCAGGGAACAGGTAATTGGTGATTTCCTAACTCCAGCATTTCCTGCAACATTACCGGAATATGTATTTCATGAACTTAATAGTGCTTTCATAAGTCTCTACGTTCTCTTAAAAGAGAAAGTATTGTTCTCGTCCAAAATTTTCGATGTTGAAAATGTTAGTGAAAATACATGTTTTCGGGTCTCTTGAGTCTAAAGCTCGAGTTCTTACAAATTGACTTGTATATTGTGGAAAGTATCTGTTTGAATGGCTATATCCGTTCCACGATATTAAGATTTATTAATTGTATTTCGTTGTTTCTTTATTTATTCAAATGCCCTACGCTGGTATGGAAAATATGTGAAAAATACCTTGTAACACGTACGAGTAAATTCCCACTATATTAAAACCTGATTTGTATTGATGAATTTAAAAGCCCCACGTTGGTGAGCCAAATAAGTAATAGATTCTAAATGTAGTAGGTTAGGTTTCCTAAATCGAATTTACCCTTACCTTGCGCTATACAAGTTTCCTATCTACTATAGATATGATGCAACCCACCTTACACTTGGCTATAGGATGAATAATGTTACCTCATACCAAACTTAAGATCAAAAATAAAAATCAAAACTTAAATCAATAACACAAATAAAATAATTAATTCAATATCTCTAAAAGAAAATTATTAAATTTTATCAATGCAATAATTAAAATTAATATTTAAAACAAAAACAACCGTTTATTTAGATTTAATTTTAAATGCCAACACAAAAATCAAATTTCAAAAATGAAAATTAATTCAAATAGCCTTTGTTAGGTTCTTTAGTATTCAGTCAAACGGATAATAAACACAAAATTAACTTTTTCAAAAAACTGTTTAAAATTAAATATTAAAATCAACAAAACAGATCAAATATTTTATCAAACCTTAAAATTAAAAGTTTCCGTAGTCTAATTAATTAACGGATTTTAATTTAAGACTAACTTATTCAAAAGATTTTAATTTAAATTATTAAATAATTGTTTATTGTTATATTGTACTTTGTCACCTCCACAAATATAGTTCACTAACCTTTTAAAAGCTGTTTGTTGACTAGGCCCTCACACTACGAGTGCTTCTATGTTACTTCGTACTAGTCCAATCTGCTAAAGATCCCTTCACACGTACTGAATACAGTGGTTGTGAATGACCTCGGTCTTGTCAGAATAATTCTAAAATAATATTAAATTTGTTTATAATAAGTCGATGTTTACAATCGTAAACTCTTTTCGATTGTGTCGTATGATATTGTTGATTAAAAATCGTATCCAAACTCCTTGGAACTGATTCTAGTTGTTTATAAAAGTTTATACTTGGACAAATTGGATGTTGTGTACTTTTATTGTATAATAGTAAGTATTTAAAATAATTATAAATTCAATAATAATGGTTAATTCCTTTCTTAATTCCAGACGGAAAAGTAATGTTGAATTCCACAAACCACTAAAATTTCGTTTAAATAGTTTGAATAATCTTGCTCACCTGACAATAAACAGAAACGCTTCAGGTAAATTAGATATGGTTACAATCTTCTTAATTCTATCTTCTAAAATTTTACCTTCCTTTTCTTATTTAATTCTTCCTTTAATTTAATTAAAAATGAAATTTTATTTTATTTAAATTCTTGAATTTTAAAACCCGAACTTGTTTTCAGATTAACTTGTCGTGCTTGATTGTCTTTAATCGGTTAAAATTTATTTATTAAGAGATGTACAGCATGCCTTGGCAATGATCAAGATACAACTAACTTTTAGTAAAGATTCTAGCAGAACCTTGAAAGAAACTGCCGACATTGCAATATTTTGAAAATGTTTCAATCTTTAAATGGATATAACTTCTTTATTATATGATTAAATTGACTTTGAGGACATATAGTTGTATCAAATTAATCACAGATTCTTCCTGCAAAGCCTCAATGGATATATTTACAGTTTTTTGAAAATTATTGGTGCCACAATTCCTCTACTAGAATAATTTGCTTCCATGGTAAAATTATTTTAATATTTAGAACATTTTGTGCAAAATTCCAAGGAAGTGGGTGGAAAATACTATTATAATATTCTACAGCTCCTGCAGAATACTTTTTTCATAATTAAAATGCAACAAATTTTGTTTCTTGAACGTATGATGCATAGAAAACTTAATACACTTTGTTTTTAAATATCATTGTTATTATCGTATACTGTTTAAATGTTTATGTTGTAATCTCTACATGTATTTTATAAAAATTAATATTAATTAATTTCATCCCTTTAGTTATAAGGTTTCAGATATTAACCCCAAATTTTAATATTTATTTAATTTATTACTATTAGTTAATGCAAATGTTCATTTATTTTATATGCATGGATTTACTAACATAGTATTCTAAATCCTTTGAACTGTGATTTGATATGTTAAATTTTGCTTCCGATGATTGTTCGTAACTTACTAAATTTTTTAATTTATTGCTTTTCTCATGAGAATTGAATATTTTGATACTTAAATAATCTTTTTACATTAAAATTTTCAAATTATTTTTTATATTATCACACTTATATACATTTTATATCGAAATATGATGTAAAGTACTTCCTATTCATGGTTTTATCCTTATGTATAAAACCCTATCTACAACAATATATATATATATATATATATATATATATATATATATATATATATATATATATATATAGA
>JAHWXV010037159.1:0-18082 GCA_024586415.1 Phrixothrix hirtus
TTTATTATTTTTAGTAGAAGGAATGTTGCAAATATGATACAACATGCTACGAGCCAATTAAATTATTGTAAGCCAAATATATGATACTTTAAAACTCTATCTAGCAAATTTGCAACTAAATGAAACGAATGGTTAAATAATTACAACGCTTCTAGATTCCAATTTATCTGTTGTAAAATTTTTTGCATTTATGATTAACATTTACAATCTTCTAGGGATTAAAGCGTAGGTGAGTGTGTGTGTGTCACTTTGATAGAAACAATTTGCAACTCGTAACTGCCTGCTGCCCTTGGTTCTCTTACTCGGGAATCAAACAGCTGCAAACTCCAAATGCTCATTTTTACCCTCAAGGCACAATATATTATTGTGATATACTTCTTGGCACATACGGATATGTATTCCTAGGTAACAAGACTACCAGGTTTCGAAATACAGGGTATTTCTAGGCAAGTAGGGATTACTTTAGTAAGATGTATCTACTACCTTGGGTAAAATACTTCATAGAAGCCACCTAGATAATGAACTCATGAACTGAAAGTCGTTTAAAATAATTTTCGTCTATGGCATAACATTTTTTCGTTCTCCTATTCACGACTCACCGTTGTGCCTCTGTTTACGGTTGAATTACACAATTTGCATACCGCAAGTTGCATCGAAAAATCTTTCATGAGATAGTTTTTTATAAATTTAATTTTCTGTAAATTATTCTGTAGTGCATTTAACGAAATTGCTAGGTATGCCATGCTATCGATTACTTGAGAAATAAGAAAGGAAATGCGTTTCTTAGATAGTATTAATGTATAAAAGCTTATAATAAGTGATAGCTGTCAACTATAATTAAGTACCATTACTCAAGCTTCCCAAACCAAGTGATTGCAACTTTATATTATTCATCTCGCGGCATATTAAAACGACAGATGCATAATTGTTCATTCTGCATTAAACACTATACAAATATTGTACATTGTTTAATTTTGTAAACATTCTGCCATTTGATTTACATGCGAACATGCTTTGATATTGTAGAAAAATAACAATACCAGGTAATTGTAGAAAGTGGAAGAAAAGAGAACATATCCCGATAGTTGAACTTTATGATTTTGAAAATTAATTTTATAATTACCCAGACTATTGTCAGACTGGAATGCTTCCTTAGTAATATCGATTGCTATCTATTAGCAGTCAAAGTTAATATTAAAGTAAACTTATCAAGGATATTTACTATGTAATTAGTGCAAAAAAATTTTTATTAAAAGGCAGTTTATTTTGCAATTTAACATGATTCTAACTATTCTTTGATCTTTATAATATTTTTAATTAGGATATAATCAGTAACGTAAACACCAAAAATTCAATATAAATTTATTAAACCATATAGTAATGTTAATTTACGATCAAAGATACCAACATGTCTATAATAATCGGACGTTATGTCTAAAATTTTGGTTAATATAACTTTAGTCTTACATTAAAACTAATAATTAATATAGAGAAGTGCGATGCTACGTCGTGTCGACTAGAAAGCAATTCAATCTAAGTTATCTAGCTCAGGACGTAGAGCATCAGTCTGGTGAACTGTAGGTCGTGGGTTCAAGTCTTAACCTCCAAATTATTCTATTTTTCTAAAAAATTCTAAAAAATACTGTTGAACTAAATTTATACGATACGTACCAGTTTTTAAGATTGTGAAAATAGAGTTAAACTTCTCTTCAATGAAGTTGACAAAATATTACAAAAAGAAATACTGTTTATATTAGGATGTTGAACTTATTCTACTTCCTCCAATCATGCAGGTAAACAGCCAATTGAGTGGTAGGGCTGTGCGCGCAAGGTTCCAGTTTCAGGCACGTAAACGTGGCTTCTAGGGTTAATTCTCCCGCAAAGTGCGAGTTGCATAGTGTAATTCGGTTTCTTCAAGCAGAAAGGAATAATGCAGTTGAAATTCATCGAAGAATGAGCCGCGTATAGGGTGAAAACTTCTGGAGTTCTTCTGATTCATGATAACGCCCGATCTCACAATGCTGCTATAATGCAGCAGCTTCTGCAGCAATTTCGATGGAAAATTTTGAACACTGATTTAGCGCCGAGCGGCTTCCACGTCTCCCATGAACTGAAAAAGTCGCTAGAAGGGCAGAGATTCGAGACTAATAACGATGTTCTAAACAATGACTATGGGTTTGTAAAGCTTGTTTGCAAATATGACAATTGCCTCAATCTTCATGGTGATTATGTCGAATAGTAAACATGTTTGTATCTAACTTTTGGTAATAAATTCATTTGGTTATATGTCCTTGTCTTTGTTTTATGGATCATAGGTGGTTGAAAAAACAACCGCCTTCGTATAGTGGATGACAATGGCGCATGTACAAAGACAAAATGTTTGAATTCCATTGATTATTATTTAATTATACAAGTATGAAGTAATGTGTACTTATTGTTTAAAAATATGTAATTTTTGTTTACACCCTACATTTAAAAGATTAATGTAGATTTATTGTTCTAAACTTGATATAAATCTAACAATTTTGCTTACTTGCTTGACCTATAATAGTAACGCTTTGTTCACGGTATGAGTCTAATTTGAATACTACAAGTAAACAATTAATTCCATACTGAGTGATTTATACTACAATGCCAATTTCTGCAAAGGGATTAATGATTAAATACATAATCGCCTTTAAGTAGGATTATTACTGTTATTGTTTTTAGTTGCAAGTTGAGTTCAACATTTTAGTTCAGCTAAAATCTCTAGACATCCTTCATGAGTGTTCATTCATTTTCATCTTAAAATAGGATAAACTTAATAGATATAGTCTTTAGCGGCAGAATTCCGTTAAAAATTTGATTAAACTGAAAATTTCGAAAAACAAGATTTTGTAAAATAGGAAGTTTCACTGTACATGCAAAAGTAACAAATTTACTTAATAGTATCAGTCTTTGCCTTGGTTAAAGCAAATTCTCACAGGAAGGAAATAAGTTTTAAATAACTTATTAACACGAAAATAGAATAAGAAGGCGCATAAATAATTTAGAATTTACAAATGAACTTTATGAATGCTTGCTCAGTAAAGAAATTCAATTTAGCATTAATATTTAAATACTAATTTCAACTACAGGAATATAAAAGCAGTTAATTAAATAAAGTATCAGTTAAAATATAACCTACAATTAAATACTGGTTTAAGTTGAATTTAAAATTGAATGAATAAAACCAAATAGTACAGGTGAATTGTAAAACTAACTGAACTTAAACTTATCTCATGAAACTAAAAAAGTCAAATTTTTTATTTTATAGAGATATCAAAAAAGTTGCTAATCATGTATTTACTTAACACGAAGTACTTTTGAAATAAGAATAATCTGTTTATTTTTATTTATATAAAATTTGAGGAATTTTTATTAGGGGACTTTGTATGAAAAAAATAGTAAACGAACCACTTACCTATATAGAAAACAATTTTGAAGGAGAATTATAAGTTAACTTGATATCTCCCACAACCAATCAAATGAATTGTTGATTTTTATGTGGTTTAATTCTTGCCTCTATAGAATACAGTGTGTTATAAGATACTATTATTAGTGGTTTTATGGAAACACGGATCAAAATATGATATAACAGGGCTATGTGAAAATTTGAAAAGCCATCTCCACAAAATCCACAAAAATTATGCAACTATATTTAATGTAAAAATCAACATTAACTAATAATATTACAAAGCTTATTAAATGCTGAATTTATTAGAGAATTGATATGCAAAAATATATATCTTTTATAAAAAGAAATTGATACGTTAGCATTTTGAACACATTTCAACAAAAAAATTGCAGACAAATCATACAATTTTATAATATTTACGCTTAAAATTCGCAAGTTACAACTAGTTTTTGAGGTAAAAGTTTGAGAACTTAACGGTATTTTCATAGATGCGCCAGATTTTTTAAATGTTCTGGATCAATTTTAAATTATTCACTATTTTAATAACCATGCAATTTTAAATTACAAAATGCTTGACTCGGTACGTTTAACGGCGTCATAATTTGAAACATTTTCTATATATAATTGAACAAAGCAATTATCTGCAAAGTTTTTGAATATTGATTGCCGAATTTGAGAAATATATGCTTACGAAGAGTCGAATCTTTTTATAATTCAATCTTAAATCTGCGTCTAACATAACCCCGCTCGTCGCTCGCCGCTCGCCTCCATCGACGTTTCCGCATTGATTATTATATTTTAATCCAAAAAAATGCTTTCGAAAAGAAATAAGTTTTTCTACTCCAACCCTTACACTTTGTTAAGTGTCGTCTAATCGTCACCTAGCCCCGATTGCCGTCTTCGCATTACCCGGTATTATTTCTATTATCTATGTCAGCACGTGTATAATCTAATTTGTAATGCCATAAAACGTACCGTCCCAAGCAATTTGCAATTTAGAACTTTCCATTTCTTCAAATAGCCATTCTTTTGACAGTTGAGTTAACACAGAGCATTTAAGTCTCGCACACCTCTAAGAATACTATTTAAGAACTTTATCCTAAAAAATACCTGCCACTTGCGATCGTTTAACATAAATATTTTAAAATTAATGTATAGCTCCTAATTTTTTTTATTAAAATGTATTCAAAATACTAGAAATTATCAATTATTTTTATAGAAAATATTTATCTTTGCAGACCGATTCTCCACCATAACCGTTAAGGCTTTGGTACGTAAATATAATAGCTAATATAATCCACAGATACGATAAAAATATTCTGTGAGCATTCAATGTATCTGAAGAAATTTTACGTTTACGTCAGATTTATGTAAATTTGTTAGAAATAATACTAGCTTAATGTACATTTTATGGCTATAAATAAATAGCGTATCCATATGTTCATAATTCGGACTAATGTAAGATAAATATTATTGAAAAACACGAAAACCTGTCCGAATATTTTTTTAGTAAGATAGATTGTATAACAATTGTTTCGGTCCTATCTTAGGACCACCATCAGATAAAAAATGAAATTAAAACTAAAACTTACATAAATAAGTTTGTCAAAACATACATTAATGAATGTGAACATCCCACAACTATAAAATCACACTTAAATTGAAAAGATTTTTTTCAATTTAAGTGTGATTTTAGATTTTAAAAAATTAGGATTAGGAAAAGGTTTAACTTCATGAATTCAGTCACTAAAAATGTCAAATTAAACTTGGCGTCTGCGCAGTTTAATACATTCCTGGACAAAAAACCACGTTCAGTATATTTACTTTCTCAATTATTAAATTTACATGCATATATTTTACATTTTATGCAGCTCTTATTATGAAAAAGAACAAGAACTTGATTTAAAATCGCTTGAAAATCGAAAAAACTGAAATGGCGTTGAACTTTAAATGTCTAGGCTAACGAATTATTGGCTTCAACCGTCTAATCCAATAAACTATTGACTTTAACCAGTGACTGCATTATCGTCAACTTGTCGGGCAGAAGATTAGGTAGGTTTCCTGTTTGGATCCATTTCCGATATCCGGCGATATGATATAATTCTTATTGTTGGCTAATTTGAAAACATTTTGGCGACAAACAGTACCTTTCAAAATCTTAATTTACAGCTAGCGTCTGATAAAGGAGGAATAATTTTCTTTTTCGTTGTGGGCGTTTTATCCTACTGTTTACATTTAATTGCATGGTTAAAGTGGATTATCACCTCTATTTTTATTTTTAACTCTTCAATTGGATGTAAAAGATAGGGTTAAAACGCCCACGACATGGGAAAAGCTTAAAATTATTTCAACTTTCTTCGACATCGGACGTAAATTAAAATTTCGAAATATACTTTGTGCGGCCAGATATTTTTAAACTATTCGAGCAATGTCCACTTAGACCGCTAGAGAAAAACTCGATGAATGTGATTTACCTTCACGGCGGCGATCTACTTGCTCTCTGTTAAGGGGAGAGATTCATGTAAATCACTAAAAGAGAAGTAATATTTTGGAATTTTTTTTGAAGAAACAATGCAACGGATCTTTTTAAAAGTTTGTCAGATTTTAGTGGCGTTCCGGTAATAAAGGACAAAATCTTTTTTCCTTAAGTTGCCGCCGTGGATTTGTTTCTTAGAAACAGGGTTGTTGAAAAAAACCGGGTTGTTGACAAAAACGGAAGATAGAGTTTGACTTTTTTTCAAAATAAAAGTAACTAAGTTGGTTGGTTTTTTAATCGGATAAAGAAAGCACGATAGACGCGTTTCTTTTACGTCCGTGTCGATTAAAAATTCAATCGTGCCAAAAGTGTGACAGAAACGTAATTTTCGAACGTCTGATAGGGTTCGGTGACATTTTCAAAAGCGGATACGCATTTGCCGAGTCGTAAGGGCAGTAAAATCGGCCGTGTGTTGGCTCTGTATTAAAAGAATACGTTCGGTGTGTTTAGGGACTCAACATAGTGTCAAATGTTGGAAGACCCTACCTAGGAATTAATCAGCATTTTGCTGGACGTGTGAAGTTCTTCCGCCGACGCGGGAACCTATAAGCTATTCCGACAGACCAGTTTGGGTAATCCAACCACCCAAAGTAAAGTACCACCCTTTTGTTAATAATCTCTGACTTATTACGGATGATTTTAAAAAGGCATAATAACTTAAACCTTCCTGTGTAACGGGAGATCCATATTACATATCATCTGAGGAAATCGTGGACGCATACTGGCGTTGACGGTGTCCACACGTAGACTACTCTAATTTTAGTGCCAGTAGATTTGATTAGTCCTTCTCCCATTTCTTGCATACGGCCATGTTCAAGGAACGGAGAAGTTATTTTGTAAACTATCTGTAACTGTTATTTGTGTGTTTACGTAATCCCCTTTTGTTGTCAATAGAGGTCTTGTCATTTAATTAGACTTTTATTTATTTTTGACCGCAGTATAAGCTAATTAAGAATATTTTCGTTTTCAGAGAATATGTACTAACTAAAAACCGCGATCAAAATGTATACCAACCCTTGGGGTCTTGACAAAAAGGAACCCCGGAATAAGTTAACAAAAGGCCAAGGTACTGCTCTATCTATTCCTAGAACAGTCCCATACTTTGAGCGGTCTTCTGGAATAGTCTTTTTCAATATCTCGACTTACAAATAGCGCGCTGGACGGTACTGGTGTACTTTATCGGGAACCCACCCTTTTCCAACGAGCTAGCGGTCATCAGTGCTGTCGCTATAGCGCAAAGCCAAAAGCGCACGTGACAAGTTTCTACTGTTTTAATACATATCTGAAAGAATAAAAAAAATTTTATTTATTAAAAAATAATTAATAACATGGTTGCTATGTGTATCTTGACGTGGCCTCGTCTGCGGAGTTGTAAATTGGTGAAAATTGTAGAATCTGTTGTACTCATATGAAACAATAATACAAAAACGTTTTTTATTCTCTATGAAAGTGCTTTATGGATGAACCTTTAAAATAAGAAAAAAGTTAAAATTTGAGGAAATGGCGACACTTTAAAGAAAAACTTAGGATATTGCTGAAAGAATTTCACTTTATTTATGCAATAATAATAGTTTAAATTAATTATTTCATTAATTTCAAAGGTTCATTGACAAGTAAATTTAATAAATTATATGTATACATCAGGACACATGGATTGATCAAATGGTTTTTGCGTAATCTTTCCCGCCATATATTAATTTACAACGTTTCCATTATTTTTAATATAGCAAAGCAGCCTTTATTAAAAACTCAAGCAGCTATATAGCAGGCGATTTCAGCTATTTTCCTTCCAGAATATATATGTTTTGGAACTATACGCCACATAGTGGAATTGTAGCTCTCGTTTGCATTTTGTGTATCCGCCTAAACATCTTTCTTTTTGTAAATTGGTAATAAATGCTTTGCAACGCTTGGACGAAGAGCATGTGGATGATCAAAATTTGTACCTGAAGCCCGAGCAACATGATATTTGAACCAACTGTCAGGTCCTAACGGGCAGTTTTCATGCCTTGGTGTCTTATTTGAGAAGCATAAGTGATAATATGTCGCTATTATACTTTTTGCCATATCATCAACGGATTCAATGTTTCTCTTGATCGCTAAGCTACAATATTAGGTTAGTTTTTAATTAGAACGTCAGAAAATTTGTCTTTTCCACCAAGTTTCTCTTGTTTTTTAATATTTTGAAGTTGACTGCCCATTCATTTTTCGACATGTTCTATGCATTCGTTTTTCACTACTTGCAAATCACCACTATATGAATTTTTATTTAAAATAACTATGTTCAATATAATTACCATATTTCACTTTAAAATTATTTTCAGATCTTGCAAACATTTCTTGAAAGGCGTCCAGCTCCATTTTACCCGCAAATCTGGCATGATTTGAGGCGCATTCTTCTTCGTGCTCTTTGTTCAATATACTCTTCAGTATTTCTGTTTCTGTAAAATGTATAAGCTTGGCAATAACTTCCTTTTACAACAAGGTCTATTACTTTGCCTATAAGCGTTGTCACACGGTATAATGATCCATCGCCAGATACTTTTAAATTCGTTGGTGATGTGCCCCTTTTCACATTTTATTCTTTTTCCTCTTTCACAGCTTTTTGGCATAAAATATTGAACACTGTACTCGCAGCGCTGTGAATACGTTCCACTATATGAGCATATGCATTTCTACTTATGCTTTCCCGACATCCGTAAGACCGCAGAACAGGTTTACCCCTTCTGTACTGAGGCATTACAGCCGCATTACGAATACTATACTTCGATTGATTTCATACCCATTGTTTATAAAAGGTCTTGAATTAATATCTCTGCGACTACAATGGCATGTAACAATAAATTTAAAACCGAGGCCACGATTTCTTGCTTCTTCTAATTTTACATTTTGCTTGCACTCTTTGTAAATAAGTATTTCCAAAAGCGCAACAAATATAGTTAAAAATTCTATAATCCTATAATAATGAGTAGGATTATAAACTATATCTTCACTACTTGCACTAATTAATTTTCTCGCACTAGCACTTTGACCCACAGATCTTCCTTGTGTATCCGTGAATTGATTACTATGAAACTTTCGCTTCGAAGACATTGCGGCACGAAAATTCGTATCTTTACTTCCTTTTGGATAGGACATATTAGCGCTAAAAGATTCGTACGCGTTGAAACTGGGAACACAACCGGCCCTGCAATCGTTCTCGAATCTTGCCTTAGTGTAGTGTACTGTGCCGATTTTAGGCTTACTCATCTACAGTTATATCTTTCAAAATATGTATACACACAGATCAACAAGTTCATACACGAATAAAGCCGAGAAAACAAGCATCTTGAAAACTGAGCAAAGGATCTTGGCCAGAACTGCCAGATTGCAGATGCGAACGCAATCGAGTAGCAGTGGTGGGAGATGGGCGGGGGTCATGCACGCACAACCGTATCTGACACGGTTCATTCTTGGCAGCTCTGATCTTGACGGGCGTTCCGCTACACGCTTGCATATCTGCGCGTAATAAATGCCTTGTGAACCTCTGAAAACTTTGTATTTCGTTCTATAACTTTCAGAATATCTTTTCAACATAGACTACTATCGATTAAAGCAAAAAAATTTCCATTCTTTTTATGTGGTTACATGAGTCTCTCTTCTTAAACGCAGAACGTCACTCTGCGTGATTTAGGTGAGCCAAAAAACATCTTTTTGTACGGATCAAGAATGGGATAGATACATGTTCATTGACAAATCAATAGACAGTAGGTTCTTCTAACGGACAAATTTTTGTTTGGACAAGGCCAATGAACGTTATCATGAAGATTTGGTTGTGCCACGCGCACTTTTTGGTGAAACTGATAACAAGGATTGAGGTAGTATTATTAATGGACGCCCATAGCTTGTAATTTTAATAAGATCTCTGCTACCATTACAATCTTGTTTCCTCATAATCTTGATGATGGCTTTACTATAATGGAGGATAGGGCTCGGTCACATCATGAGCAGTGGGTTAGTGATATACTGCAGGACCACGAAATAACTAGAGCTGAGTTAACCTATAAAGACACCTGATTACAATCTATTAGAGCAAATTTAAACTTTAACTAGCATTATTTACTTATTATCATTTCGTGCCATTTAATTTAATTTTTAATATATTTGTTTTCGATTTCTGAATAAGCGTGCTTTATTTCATATTTTCATGACCTATTGTTTTTTAATATGAATTTTCCACTTTACAGTGTTTATCTTTATTTTAATTGTGGAATTAAAATAGTAGTCATTTTATTAGACGAAAATGATTTAAGAACGTTTTGTTTAACGACATAATGGGATAAAAAGGAATTTTGTATACGATATACTATATAATATAACTGTAAAATGTCTTACAAATAGCCTTGTTAAAATAGAAATGCGTGTTTCCCACGTGTGTTGGATATCCCACTATATATACATATATACGACTTGCATCCGATATTCGCTTCAATGGTTGTACTTCAACGAATTATCTATATATTATACAAATATAAGTTTGTGCGAATATTATACAAATAAGTTTTAAAAAAATTTTATAAAATTACATTATGTTTTTCGAGTATATCACATTTTTTGAAATATTTCCTCTCACATCAGTAATTTTTAGGATTATACAATTTTTATAAGATCAAAAAAATAAAACTGCTGTATATCTAGAAAATCAAACTACTTTTTTATAAAGCTCATAAAAAAAGCATACAACTTTTGACTAAAGCAAATTTTGTGTATCTTATTGTTTTGACGATATTTCCTTATAAACGAGGATTTCTTTTGACGGCGTATTTTACCTCTGAAACCTTAAAATCAGCACCTATACGTTTCTGTTATTTTGAAGTGTATTTTAACAGATGCGACACTTGTTAAAATACGTCTCTTTGTAACAAATATTAAATATCTATTAATCATAAATACACATATATCTCACACATAAATCTGAAAATGAAAAAAAAATTATTGAACTCTTTTATAAAACAGATACTTATTAATAGATTTGTTGTAAAAATAAATGATATGGATAATTTTGAACACTAATAATTAACATTATAAATCAGAAGATGGCAGTATGAAAACAGGGTACCTCTGAGGTTTCAGAGATTTATTGTTAAATAAATAAAACAAATACAGTTAAAATGCGCATATCACACCATAAAGCAACTCTCATATTACGAATAAACAATTTGTTGGATATTAATTTAATTAGAAGGTAGCGTTTGTAGCAAAGAATTCATTATTATTTCCCATTATAACGAAATCATTGCACAATCGTTATAGCAAAATGACTTAGAATACATTTGAAATTGTTCCCTTATTGAAAATAGGCAATGTTAAAAATTCAGATACAAAATTTATCATAATTTAAGATAACATTTAATAAAATAAGTTAATACCGACGACTTGTTATACGCCATATATTGGCGCTTATCCCGAAGAGAAATTTACAGAATCAATCTTCATCTTTCAACTATTTAATAATTTCGAGTGACGCAGTTATATCCAAGTTTTTCTAGTTTTGTTATTTTTCGGCACTTTTATTTAATATAATACCGGAATTGATACGAAAACGACCGTTTACACATAAACAGCTTTGTTTAAGATTTGCTTTATAATATTGTTCTCTTTTATTTTTACTTTCAACGCCAATATATGATGAATGTGGTTTGAAAGGGTCATATAGGGTTTTAATATCTGCCTGGTGTGAATTACATTGTTATAATTTAATGCACAATAAGAACGAGAAGTGCATGCACACCCTAAGGATCAAAATGGTTTACACAGCTTATTGATTTTAACGTTTAAAATAGGCGGAGTTATTAAAATACGTTGTTGTATTACAACAATTCCTAACAGGGAAATCACAGACGCCACTTCAAATACAGCTGTTAAGAGAAGTACGCGATGTAAAGTGTGTACTCAAATAATTTAATATTCTTCATTTAAATTTTTATGCTGATCTTTAGGATTTTATAAACCTTTATATTTATTAGTATACAATCTTTAATTGTAAATAATTTTAAATTATTTTGATTAAAACTTTTAATTAAGTTAATTTAAAATATTTTGAATGTTTGTATGTATCTTAAAAGTAATAACATTCCCATATCTATATTTAAAAACTACGTCAAGATATTTATTGATATACATGGAGTTTTTTTTTTAAACTATAATTTGAGTATTCGAGATTATACAATTACGTTGAATATGCTACACCAAATGCAGTTCGATAATGAACACTGCATTTAGCTTTGGTCATTTTGATTATAAGCGGTTCAAGTATGTCTTCTGATGCTTTTATATGGTTTTTGCGGTTGAACAAAATCTTTTCAACTGTGGATACACTTGTTGTTCTTCAGTCTATATCAGCAATAAGAGATTTTCTGTTCAATTCCACATTTTGCATTTTTTGTATATCATTTAAAATTATCCATCATTTCTAAGCAAACCCATTAAACCACTTAGAGATTAATTATTTATTAAATAATTTTTGTCCTTTTATTTGGAATACAACTAATG
The DNA here is from genome assembly GCA_024586415.1 of Phrixothrix hirtus. Taxonomy (NCBI): domain Eukaryota; kingdom Metazoa; phylum Arthropoda; class Insecta; order Coleoptera; family Phengodidae; genus Phrixothrix; species Phrixothrix hirtus. Next base: position 12,504 of record JAHWXV010037159.1, read on the forward strand.
ATGACTTTTAAATAATCCAAATTGTTAAGTGTCCGATAACTATTGATTAACTCAATTTCCCTACAAAAGTTATTTAGTAAAATTACTGCCGGAGCTTACCTAAAGATGGCGAAAACCTTAGAAAGCCAATATTAAAACAAATTCATCAATTTCCTTTCAAAAGTTATTTACTAAAATTACTGCCGGAGCTAATCTAAAGATAAAGTATGGCGAAAACGTTTGTAAGCTAATATGAGATCAAATTCGTTATTATGATGACAAAACTTGAAGCAAGTTGTAGAATATTTTAATCAATTTATTTATTGTAGAAAGCATTTAATAAGTGTATTATGTTACTTACCAAATTAATTATATCTGCTTCAAGTTTACTACTGCATTACTTTATATACCGAAGTGGCAATCGCATTGATATTTTTATAGGAATAAATAACGCATAGTAAAATATTTTTGTGTTACTGAAAAGATACCAAAATTCCAAGAATGTTTAAGAAAATCCTCCAAGTGTCTAATACACAAGATGTCCCAAAACTTCTGGGACATAGAGTTACCACGTATTCTGGGAGTCAAAATAAGTCGAATGGATCCAACTTATTTATATACAAAAATGTGCCGTTTGTCTATGAGAGATGTTCAAAAATTACTTAAAAATTCATCTTGTATTTAGAACCTTGTGAATCAATTTTAGTAAAAAGTGGCACTTGGGCACTTCAAAGAATACCGCTACTTTAAGTAATCAAAGAATCCCAAATAAAATTGAAGAAGGGTTAAAACCACCCCATCCCTTGATAAATGTGTCCAAATTTACTTAGGAATGACGAAATGATTCTAGGATTTTTTAAGGGGAGGATTTATTCATTATCTTCATTTTATACTCTCGCAAAAACTCGCATAGTTTCGAAGAAAAAAAATGTTTTCGTAAAGAATGATAATCGATATTATTAATGCAGGTTTTATGGTATTACAAAATTTATTTCATCGTGGATACGAACATTAAAAACTTTTTTACAATAAAAGTTTGTGTTCTGCACCTTCTTTGATGTATAGATCAACACGACGTAAAAAGTTCAAATACACCCTTCTTAAAATATCTTCGTTTTCTCGTAGTGCGTTTACTGCACTTTGAATTCTGTTCCAAACCTGTTTAGCATTATTAATCTGGACCTCATATATTTTATCTTTAACGCTCCCAAGATGAAGAAGTCGCAAGGATTTAAATCTGGGGATCGCGGTGGCAATCGAATGGGTGCTTAATATCCCCTACCAATCCATCTACCAGGTAGTTATTCATTTAGATATTCTCTTACGGCACGTGCAAAATGAGGTAGTGCACCGTCGTGCACGAAAAACATGTTTTGATGCAAATTGAGGGGCAAGTCTTCTAATAACTCAGGAAAATTTTCTTAGAGAAAATGAAGGCAACTAGCGCCATCCAGACAATCAGACAATTGGAACGGTCCAACCAAAAAGTTGTCAATAATTTCAACCCAGGCATTGATTTAAATTCTCGTTGACAATGTCTTGCTTTAACAGCATCTGTATTTTAATCTACATAAATATGCTCATTGTGTAGGTTTGTCATGCCACGACGAGTAAAAGAAGACTCATCAGTAAACAAGACGTTAATGGGGAATCTATCGTCGACAAATATGTGCTCCCGAATAGTTTGTGCAAAATTTAAGCGTGATTCGTGGTCAATTCGCAATAATCCTTGAACTACCTGGATGTGGAATGGATGGATTAATTGATCGCTAAGAATCCCAGTTTTACGCTAACTACGCTAATATTCAGGATTGTTATCAATCATTTGAAGAACGTTCTCTTCCGCAATAGCTGTTCGTGCTTTTCGAGGCCTTCCAGCGTTTTATCTAGCAGGCTGCAAACTTCCTGTTTCTCATTCGATAACAACAAAAGTTTTGTGATTTAAAATTATTCGATTTGGATATCTCTCTTGATACAAGCGGACACTCTCGCCGCAGTTATCTTGACAGTATCCAAGAACTAATAGCATGTCGGTCTGCTTATTAAAAGTGTTATCCATATTTGACAGCGGCAAAAATAACAGCAAAAACAACAATTAAATCAGCAGCGACGATTACGGTACAAAAGCAACAAACAGTGAACAATTATTTAAAAATTTAGTGTCAAAAATGAATTAACACGATCATAAAATTGTTTTCTGTGAAAATTAACACCTTTATTGTTTCTTTGCGTCTATAGACAACTAAGTTTTATAATACAATAAGATATGCATTAATAATATTGTTTTAGAATACATTTTTGCTCTTCGAAACTATGCGAAATATGGAGTTTATACAAGAGTTATAAAATGAAGATAATGAACAAGTCTTCTTACAAAATCTTAGAATCGTATCATCATCCTTAAAAAATCTTCAGCAAATTTAACAGGGGGTTGGGATGATTTTAGCTTTCTCCAGTTTTATTGGGATTCTTGATTTACCTAAAGTAATGGTATCCTTCGAAGTGCCGAGGTGTCAATTTTCATTAAAATTTATTCACACGTTTCTAAACAGCGAACAAAAATGTAAGTTTTTAAGCAAACTGAACTCCTCTTACAGACAAGCAGTACATTTTTGTATATAGATAAGTTAGTTCTAGTAGACTTATTTTGACCTCTAGAATACGTGGTAACTCTATGTCCTAGGTATTTTGTGACATCTTGTATGATATTGTTTTAGTTCCCTTATACATATCTATGGATTTATTGGACGTATTATTCCGCCAGTTGAACCCCATATAAATTACACGAAAGCAATTATTCAAGTACAACTACTTATATAGACGATTAATAAAAGTTACTCGAATAATATTAATTAAATATATGAACAATATGTGCAAAATATTGCTTAAAAAAGATTCACTCTAAAAGGTCAACGTTTATAAAATTAATTAAATTATCAAACTCATGTTCAGTTTCCTTAATGTTACGAAATAAAATTTTTACAGCCAGCCAAGCTACAAACGGTACTAATCTGTGGTTTTGTTGTTACACTATTGTATCGTATAAAGAATCGTAAAATTTTTAAAGCTTGGTAAATTCTGTTCTTAGGATGATATTTTGGATGTAGTAAAATGCATATTTTATGGAAGTTAATAATCATATTGATGTAATTTTCCAAAGATTGCGAAATTTAAATCTCTTGTTTTCTTTTAAAGATTTTGTAGTATGCTATTAATAATAAAAATTAAATTCTTTCGTCCACGCTGCACTGAAGTAGGTGATCCAAAACATGTACAATAAAATATGTACATTTGTCTCAAGCAACACATAAATATTATAGTAACACGATAGCTAATTTCCATAGTTAAACAAAATTACCTACCGTTCTTTTCAATGTACTATGCAATGGCTTGCAAAATAAATGGATTTAAAATTAAACTAATAAGCGGTATGCTGTTTGTTTAAAGTAGATGAAACAAATCAAGTAATAAATAGTAATGCAGCTATTGTCATGACTCGCTTTTATATATTACCGTGGAGGTGTATACTTGATAGAAGTATAATAGTCACAGCAGAGAAGTTTTACACAAGTTTATAGGATTGGAAAACTAAAATTAAGTTTACGGAAACATCTATTTTGCGCTCTCCGTCAATATAAAAGTAATTCCTACAAAAACGGATCAATTTGATAACAGAGACATGCATAATTTCGTTTCGCTGTATCTTGCTTGACAAGCATAGTTTAAATTCAAAAACATAAGTTGAAGTATTTTGTTCACGACATTGATATTTAAAATAATTTTTCATTGAATATTTTAATTAAAAACTAGTATTTTTATTTGTTACTAAAACTTTAAACTAACCGTTGACGCGAATATGTGTTTTCGATATACCTATCTGAGAATAATTTTATAACTGTTTCAAAATTTCTCTTATTTATCTCGATTGAAATCTTGATGTTTTAATATACATCCGTATTTACGTATCTGTGTACCAATGCATTTAGTTACGGAACTTTTTTGGTTATTTATCTTTCAACGTAAAAATATAAGAATACAAATGGACTTCAAAGAGTATTAAGCTTTAAAGTAAACTTTGAAATATTTTCATACTAGCTTTTTTCCATTTATGTAAAAGCAAGAACTATTTTATAAGTTCGGTTATTTGTGGACTCATTGAGTTATAATGTGTTCGATTAGTTATAGAGTGGATATAAGAACTTAATACAACCCAAAGACATGCGCCGACTCTATAAATAAAAAGTTTTTTTATACTATGGGAGTATATACGTATATAAAAATTGTATTCTTCTTAAAAACAATAAAATATATATTTCTTTTGGTCAATAATGTATTCACTTTTCTCACGTCACTACAAACACACAAGCGCATTCTAGTTTTTATCGTTGCTTATTGGTTGAAGATTTTAAATTTTTGCTTAGAACTAGAGACGACCTAATTTCTGCTTTAATGAGCAGATACGTTCTCTCGCTCTTTGTCCTTGGCATAAACTTTTTCAAAAAGGTCGTAGTTATTTTATCCAAAATGTCTGGCCTTGGTTTTGGCCAGTAGAACGATGTAGGTCCTTCATTATTTGCTTGGATAAAAAAATCGCCATTTAAAATCAATGTAGTTTACTATGACAAATTTGGTTTAAATTTATTCTACTCTTTAATCACAGGTTCTTTCACTATTTATTTGGTAAATCGAAAGCAAATTCTTGCCTCTATTTTTATTTTCTAAAATCGAATCATTGCATGAAATTTGTGAGTTCCTGACCAACGTGTGCATAAAGAGAGTATCCCCAGTATTGTTTCCATTTCTTTCCTCAGTTGTGCAATGACCTACACCATCGTCACGTATGAAACATTTTCATATAATTTCGTGATAGTTTTTTAGTATTCTGTCGTGGTAAACTAGATTAAGTGTAGTTGAAAAATTAAAGTTAGGTGTGTTCTCAGATATGGATTTTCCACCTTAGATAACACATATGGGACAGTCAATTAGGCAATACCATTTCGTAAATTTACAGATTTAATAACTGCTATAATTTGTTTTTCGAAATTTGTATCTTTTTTGACAAGATTATGTATTTTTTTAACTTTTGATAAAATTGGCCTTATTTGAATTTTTTTCTTGGCACGCGTGGGACACCTTGCGACTTTAGGACATTTGTCATGTTACTAAATGTAATAGACTTAAAAATTTGATCATTTTGTAACACATAAACACATACAGTACACAGATAGTACGTATGCGTTGTAACGCGATAATTTAAAGTTTGTACAAAACTGTGCATTTGTTCTATTGGTACTTTAATTAGAATTAATTACGCGGTTTAATACGTTAGTAAAATTTTAGGTACAAGAGTTTTTTTGGGGGATTCTTAATTTTCGATGCGGCACTTTGTATATTGTTTAGGTACCGCTGGCATTTTAAAGGTGCGCTTCGCCCCGATATTCAAGCGCAGCGATAATTCTTGTAGATTGTTAGAAGGACATTTGTAGTTCCGCACATGTCTAGTTAATACATAAAGGTGTTGGTGAACGTTTAAATTCGATTAATGCTTTCTGTCCACTTAAATTATTTATTTAAGGTGAGTCTTCACATCTTCTAACTTT
>JAHWXV010037168.1:0-14122 GCA_024586415.1 Phrixothrix hirtus
CAAATAACATAAAGATGAAAGAGATATCCTATAAAGTATAAAGTTTAAATTCTAAATGAATAGAACACCTACATGAGCGAAAAGCCATAAAACTGCAAGTTTAAAAATATGAACATTTGCAAGGCTAGTCACCACCAAAAATCACATAACCTTACATAAAAATATAGGCAGGCGAACAACAAAGTTTTTCATTTTCAAATGGCGCGCACAGCCACTCGTGAATCATGATTTCGGCCTCGTTTGGACTCGTCAGCACGAGATAAGACTGCTGCACGCCATTCGAAAATGCAAAACTTCCTTGTAAACAAACGCTTTACGAGTGCCGTTTACGTATGATATTTTATGGCGGGGCCATCTAGTTTTGAATTATATGATGTTATATAGAGATGAAAGAGATATTCTATAAAGTATAAGATTTAAATTCTAAATGAATAGAACGCCTATATGAGTGAAAAGCCATAAAACTGGAAGTTCAAAAATATGCATTTTCGAATGGTGTGCAGCAGTCTAACTCGTGCTGACGAGTCCAAACGAGGACGAAATCATGATCCACGAGTGGCCGTATGCGCCATTTGAAAATGCAAAACTTCGTTGTTCGCGTGCCTACATTTTTATGTAAAGTTATGCGATTTTTGGTGGTGACTAGCCTTGCACATGTTTATATTTTTGAACTTGAAGTTTTATGGCTTTTCACTCATGTAGGTGTTCCATTTATTTAGAATTTAAACCTTATACTTTATAGGATATCTCTTTCATCTTTATGTTAATATAACATCCTATAATTTAAGACTAGATGGCTTCGCCCTAAAATTAACCAAATACATACACTACAACGCGCGTAATTCAAACATTTTCGTTTCTTTTTGATCACACCACGTATAAAACTGTTTGAAATGCCATTTAGTAATATAGATATAGATAGATTTGGAGACACACGGTTAATCGATTAATCGCTACGTATTACCTATTTGTACGAGGTGTGATCAAAAAATTCGGTGAATGAATTTATTACGAACAAAGTGATAGGTTTACATTAAATTTGAATTAATCTCCTTGGCTAACGTTGATTCCATGGTTGGAAGCATTTCTGGAAGACTTCTTCCGGAAAGGCCTTCAGCTGCTCCGTTGTGGCTCTGTCTATGTCGGGGATAGTGTCACAACGTTTTCCTTTTAGCACGGTTTTTATTTTTGGGAAGAGCCAGAAGTCGCATGGTGCTAAATCTGGAAAATAAGGCGGATGTGAACAGATAGGAACCTTTTTTTCGGCCAAAAACGGGGAGATCAGAAGCGTTGTGATGTGGAAGGAAGCTTTTGGCCCATTTTTTTGTCTCTTTCGCCGTACATCGTTTCGCAAACGTCGCAGCACGCCCCTTGGAATATTCGGAGTTTACAATTGTTCCCCTTGGAACGAACTCTAATCACACTTTGCCCTCACTATCAAAAAAAAACAATGAGCACGACCTTCACGTTCGACTTTGACGGGCGTGTCTTCTTAGGGTGACAGAGGCACTCGTTTTTCATTGGGAACTCTGAATCTTCATCTCAGAGTCATATCCATATACCCCCAGTTATAATAGTGGCCATGAAGTCTGGATCTGCTGCGAGACGATCCTTCAATTCCGTGAAAAAGAACGCATGATTTTTCTTTTGTTCGTCTGTTAAAAGTCTGTGGACAAATTTCGCATTCACTTGTCTTATTTGCAAATTATCGGTTAGAATGCTTTGCACGGGCCAGTATGAGATGTGCAGTTCTTCGCCAAGCTCTCAAATAGTCAATCGCCTGTTTGAACGTATCGTTTTTGCTACTATTGGCACGTTTTCGTCTGTTTTTGAAGTTGAAGGATGTCCAAACTGTTGCTCGTCTTCAACCCACTCATTTCAGCTCATACCGCTCTTCAGAGTTATTGCCATAAACTGATTTTAACAGAGCTTCTTTGGCACGTTTTTGCAACTTAAAATTTAATGTTAAGGCGTTGTTCGAAATCCATCATGCACGACAGACAAGTCGCAAATTGTTCAAACTTGACATTAACTGCCTCAAAGGATCATGATCGAACTTATTACTTCAAATGGATGTAGCGTCAGCAGTTGCTGCTATAAAAATTCATTCACGGAATTTTTTGATCCCCCTCGTATATATTCTGTGTATCTTAATTCAATATATGAGTTGCTTATTAGTGAATCTTTTTGTTAATGTCAATTGGTTTACTTTTGCAGTCTATCCTGACGAACCTTTAACTCGGTGTTAAGTGAATGGTTATGATTCAAATAATCAAATTCAATTTTTGCGCCACCGTTGCGGCTTCTGCGTAGATAAGAGAAATGTGTACAGGCTACCTAGAATATTGCAGCCGCATCGGTTCGATTTCTAGAGACCATAAACACTGTTACACGGAAGCTCATACTCAGTTATGAATTTTCTTTTCATGGGAGAGTTTGTGAAGCCCGCAAGTCTGAATCCATTATCCGATACCCTGTTTTCTACAAGTTTTGGTCACGAAAACTCTTTTAATTCGACCTTGGCCCCCTGCGCTGAGTTAGCGGCTATACAATGAAAAAGACGTCCAACTTTGGACGTGACCAAGTTCGCTAGAGAAAAATAACGTAAGTGTATTAACTTCAAAGGTGAACGAATTTAGTGTTTCGTAACTAGGTAAACTTTTCAAACGGTGCTCGTATTTTATATAGTGAGACGGATTATAGGCAATGATTGTTAAAAATATAGCTTTGTATATGTGGTTGCCCTTATTTTCATTGAAAACGCAGGCAAATTAGGTTTTAACTTATTTAGGCCTAAATCGGACTCGTTAGCTTTCTGAAGTCTTCTGGTCAGATTTTAATGTTAGCATTTTATGTTGGAAAAATTGTTAAATCACGTATAACATTTATTTTCTAGAAACTGGCGCTAGTAACAAATTGATATTTAAAAAATGTAGTGGTCGGGGTAATGTAACGAATTAAATTAACGTAGTAAGCCTGTAATTTGAATCATTTTAGATTTTCCATCAGTTTTGTTGAAAATTTAAATGTAAACAAACAGTGGGATGAATTTTATTTCCGTTTTTACCAAAATGTGTAAGCTGTAATTAATATGTAGCGAAGTTTACATTTCTGGTGGCCGTTAAATTTTATCAGTTTTTCTACATTTTTACTTCTCTTCGAATATTTTGCGAGAAAAATGTCTGCAAAATAAAATAACAACTGCCGGTGCACTTAGAATGCTACATAAAAAGAACAAATGACAAAGATATAACGAAAGATAAAGGATAAAAATAGAACAACCCTCGCAAATCGTGGGTAAATGTAATGGATACAATGTTTGTATGTTTACGTTACATCCACAAAGGTGCATTACAGTTAATACACCTGGGGGCGCTCTCATTAGGACGCTAATTGGAGTTACGCCTCCAGCAAGTCATCCGACACGAGCACTTGTTTACGAATATGATAACTGGTGCACTTGATCTCTATTTGCTAACTAATCTTACGTATAATTCGATAACCCTCGCCTTCTGTTGCTAAGATAACGCATTCGTAGTTTACTTCGAATTAAAGAGGAAAATATTTATCAATCAGTAATACGAGATTTGTATGTATTTTATTTGTTTCATGCGCGGAAGTTTAGAAAGCAATCATAATGAGATTACCAACTGTGAGTCCCTGTATTTTTAATCAATAGGTTTATTAATGTTTGATGATATTCACCTCTGCAACCTAGTCTTTGCAAAGTGTTATACGGTATTTTTTGTACTGCGAGCTGCTACTAATACTTTTAATTTGTAAAAACCAAATTAAATAATCGTAAACAGTGTTGAAATAAGCTAAATTGACGAAATTAACGTTGTAAATAGGTTCTACAGATGGCGCACTTGTTTCAAACTATTTACTTAACATTAAAACTACTTTAAAGTAATTGCTTTTATATTTGAATGTGTGAGCGATGCCAAAAAGTAGACATTTTAAAAGTTCGAATAAATATACGTTTACTAAAATTTTGAGTAAGAAGTCCCATATGTTAAATGCAATAAAATACAGTTTCGTAAAATACGGCGACTATTACTTTTAAGTTGGTAGTAAATTAACTATGAAGTTGGTTGATAAGTTTTAAATTGAAAGCAGTTGAAATAAACCAAAATTAAAATTTGAAATTGTTTTTAATCTATTTTCTGTCAGTGTTCAACAACTTCAACTTTATTTTTATTTTAATGCATTATGCAAGCTAACTTTACTTCATTTCTATTCATAACAGTTTGCTAACATTCGTAGGCGTACCAACTCAAAAAAGTGATACCAAATATTTGTAATCTGCCTACCTACCCAGTGGCTCAACTAGGATTTATATGAGGGGGAAGGAAACTTGCAGTTAAAATTTGTAAGGATATGCGAACAAGGCGTAAATCTAAATTGTCAGTATTTATTTCAACCAGGTCAACCTTAAATTTTCCTACACTTTAAAAAATGTAAACATAGAAGTTGTGGGAATTGGGTAAATTATTCTACAGGACAGGTATTATTATTCTAGCAACGTTTTCTGTTGTAAGTAAATGCCGACAGGTTACATTACACGTAGTGTGTTACAAGATGATCGTGTATAGTCGGTTCCTAGAACTTTCAGCACCGATATCAAATGTGTTCGATATTTACTAGATGCACGGAGCGCAACCGTGTAATCAAGTTTCTACATTTCCAATACTCACAAAACGTTTAATCTATATTTCTCATATACGTACAATAAAAATCCCTCCAACTTCACTGGACGCCAAGGGACCATGCGTTAGAAAGCAGCGTCTGTGTAGCACAGGGTATATCGAAAGATTTTGTGGAGGGTTACAATAAAAACAAAAACCTTATTATTGGCCTCCGAAGTATCAGCAATCAGACACAACGCACTTGACAATAGTCGTAGAACTTCTGAATATCGAGTTGCTGTAACGCACCTGAATCTTCGAGAAGTTCGTGAACCCATTATAGCGAGTAAACAAGGTAGTCAGGTGGTACAAAATCGGAGAAGTGTTGTGGATGAACTAAAACATTCATACTACGCTGGCACGTTACCGAGCGGCAAACTCCACTTTCTAGTCTCATGAAACTTTGTTAAAAAATATAGTCAATATTGTTTATCGTTCGCTTTTTGCAGATGGCACTTTTGGGTCGCGGCGAAGATGACACTCGCCCAATGGCAACCAACGAGTCTCCCAGAACCGGCTAAAAACGCACTCAGAACCGAGTTCCAATTCAGAGTTACGAGGCCCAAACCCATATCCCGACACGTTCCGATCCTCGGAGCCATTCTTTGTCCCAAAGTTACAGATCCAATTTGCTGATTTGTCTTACCCACATCATTCTATTCATTAGAGACTATTCACCTTGAAAAATCTGCTGAGGATCTTCAAGGTCCAAGAATTCCGTCGAACTCTGACGCTCACGCACAATAGAAAGCTCTCCCAACGGCGTCGCCGAGTGATCTACTGTTAATCCGATTTGGGATCAAACTAGTAACATCAAGTCTCATCCCCTGTGAAAATGTATCTCCGAAAAGATGGAGCCTAGTTACGAATGGCTATGAAATCTCCATGGTTTCATCATAACTAGGGTATCCCCATGGATGATGGTTCGCAGTGTGTTTTTGCTAATGACCACTTCTTCTACTATCACACGCTGAATGAGCGAAGTTCTGCTTGTGGATGGACTATCTAACCAGCTCCATCTTCGATCCATTTTTTACCATTGTGTAAGCTCCCGCTCACTACATTCTTCCGTTGCTATTTTCCCCAATTTGAAGCTGAACTTAACTTTGTTTCGTTGCTACATTACTGCTTAGTGATACCTCGCGCGTTTGAATGACTGCGGCATCAGTGCACTGGTGGCCACGTCTGCTTCATTCTACGAGACGCATGCTCGAAATTGTCGCATGCGTTTTACTTTTTAGACATGCCGTAAATCCGCCAGAAAGCAACGGTGCAACCTGTTGTGTGTAAATCAGTCTTAAAAAAAACTTTGTACCAAGCGTTTACGAAACACTACAACATGCTTGGATTGATCGTGCAGTAATATCTATACAAATTGATTTTAACTACTTGTTATCGTACTCACTTGCAGCGCTGAGTAATATAAACATGCTACTATGAAAAACGCCAATTTGTAAGATGTTTTAGTTATTACATAAATCATATAACCGAAAAACTCGTTATCTTGAAACCTATTGTTGTGGTAGAGAATGATCGAATGCATTTGTTTCGCATTTTCAGCGCTCGCGTGTTTCAAAAGAAATTAATAATGAAAGGAGGCCCGATCTTATGAGTATAGATGACTTAGAATCCCAACAAGTCATACAGCGCCCATACGTTTTAGTGGATTAAGTAATGAATGCAGTTAGAAGACCGAGCGTCAAGATCCAGTACCTACTCCTGAAAGTAATTATCAAGGAAATTTGAGGTTAGTTTGAAATATCACTGATAACTGCTTCCTTTACTATCCCAAAAGAGCGGCAAGAAGAAATAAATTAATTTGATTTGGAAATACAATGAATCAATGGTTAGTACAGCTGATCAAAGCAGAGAAAATCGGTTCATTGTCGAAGAAAATTTAAAGTTTTTACTGGAGCTCGTCATGGTGCAACAACTTCATTCACATCAACACGACAAAGATATAGGAGATATATGTAAGCGATGTGCTAACACAAATCCTTGTCATAATTAATGCAAAACCAATCTAAACTTTACGAAAATATACAAAGATGCAACCTAGGCTAGGCGTCTTATAGATACTGTATAAGGCAACACTGAGTGACAACTTAACTCTAACATACGTACAATAGAAAATACACAGCTAAATCTATTAACATTTCAAGTTAAACCAAAAGTGGGGAAGCACTATGAAAATACCGATCACCCCTTAAACAAAACTTTACATTCTAACGTTCGCAGTGAAAATAGCGTAAGTATTAAACCTGATATTGTAATAATTAAGTGTCGAAAAATAGCTTCGTGCTTGATTGAGACTGCTTCTCGCAATTATTAATAAATAATAGCAATTTTTGAGGGACATGTTTCGGCTAGAACTCAACTAATTAAAATAAATAAAGCTGTGCTTAACTCCATTAAAATGTTGGAAAAATAGTAATTCATCAAAATCCCAGGAAATTCAGCTATATAAACAATAGGACACCAAATCCAACGTTCTCGCCCGATAAAACGACAAAGAATAAGCCTTGCTCAAATAAAGTCTGTTTCCTAGGCGCATTAGATAAATTGCGCTACATAGATTCGCGAGTGATAGCAAATGCGCGATTAATTGTTAATGTAATTTTTATATTTAATTTTACAATTAATTTATCTGGGAATTTATATAATCAGGTAGAGAATTATATTTTAATCCTTGTTGGATTACAAACGCCATTATTTTCTTAAGCTAATGCGACATTATTTGATTTAGATTTTAATTATTTGTAAATTGACTTTTAATATATATATATATATTCATGAATCAACAATCACTCTGCATCTCATGTGATTGAACTACTGTTTTTACAGCAAACACAGTAGACTAAGTTAAAAGCAAAGCGGATTGAAAACGTTAATTACAATTATTTTGAAAACTACGTAATTTAGGTACATGGTTTGTAAACGTTTTTGACGTGCATACGAAGATGTATCTGCTATTAACATGATGCGCCTCCTTTTTGAAACACCCTGTATATATAAACTCATGGACAAACCTAACATAACAATATATTAAATCAGGAACAGCATTATAATAAAACAAATTATGTAACGTTGGCTAAATAAAAAGTTAGAAACATCATTTTCTGATACTTCGGAATCAGTTGCGGTACAATATTATGAAATTGAAATTAAAATTATTTTTAAAATCTATTGCAAAATTGTTGGTAAAACATTAACATTAACAACGTATTTAAACGTCTAGGCATGTTTGTAATTAAATTTTGAATGGCATCTTGAGAAATATTGCCCCCCTCTGTAACTAGAGCATTTTCAAGTTCCTACAAATTCTTTAGTGTAGGTGTAGGCGTTTTATATCCTTTTAAGAGCATCCCATAAATGATCAATTGGATTAAGGTCCGGGCTCTTCGGTGGCCAACGCATAAACATGATTACAATACCCCAGTAGTTCTCTAGCCGGTATGGTCGGGCGTTGCCCTGCATAAATATGAAATTGCTTCCCACGAAACTACGATGTTCCTATAGGAACCAACTTTGTGCAACCGTGAAGTAGGTGCCATCCCAGAACGTAACTGACCCACAACCAATTGAAATGCTTGTAGAGATATTGAATTCACGGCCATCGTGATGTTTCAAGTTAACCTAATCTTATCTGTGCATAAGATGTTTCCAGTCCACAGACCAACATCCATAATCGCTGACAAAATGTATCCTGGAAACTCTGTTCTCTCTGGTAAGCAGGGATGCAGTCGCTGGGTTTCTACAATCAAGTTCAATCTGACTATTCTAGCAGGAACTGCAACATTGCGGGTTGCTTCCATTCTGTTGTCTTAAAGCGTATTGCCTAAGAAAGCATCGCTTTCGCCCTTGTCCTTGTCTTCTGGAATAAGGTCCCGTTACACGAAAGCGTCTTGCTAAGAATAAGTAACATACTGGATCGATGCTTACCTAATAAATTGGCAACATAACTCTGACAATATCCCTCGTCCAATGAAACTACTGCTCGCACTGCCTCGTGCTCAGTTAAACTCGTTGGTCGATTCATTTTTATAATTTGCAACAATCATAATTGAAACTACAGGCAAGAAAGTCGTCAATTATGAACTTTTATGTTTAAATGAAATTTATCGCTGTTGTTGATTATGATTCTTTAATGTATTAGGCGTTGATTGAGAAGTGAAAATCAACAAATCGATTTGGCAGTTGTCAAAATACCCACAGCCTACTACTAAAATATTCAGTACAAAAAATTGATGTTTCGGTAGTTACTTTAATTTTGTCACCGCTTGGCAATTGAATTATTAGTCGTTATCAATCTGATAAAGTCTACGGAAACGTTCAAAAATTTTGTAGGAGAGCTATCTTTTAAAAGAAAAAATATACTTGTACAGTATGTGCGATAACCACCTCGTGTGAAAAGTAGGAGCTGATGATATATACAAAATTGTAAAAAATAATTAGATTGTTATTGCATATTAGGTGTATAGCTATTAAAAAAAATTAATAAAATAAACGTTCCATAAACGCATACCTAGAACATGCAGAAGTTAGGTTAAGTTAAAGAAACTGACAGCGCTTTCGCAATAATGTAAGCCTGTAAAAATTAACAATGAAACTAGCGCTGCTTTAACTAGAAAATGAAATCTCAATTCATATGATGCTATAATAATTATGATGTAGGGCTCTTCTTTGCTAATTACTACTGTATGTAGCAGTTGGCACTATTATTTTAATTGTTTTGACAGTTGTCTCCTGTCTATTATTTAAATTCAATTTGAATTTCAAGTTTTATGCTAAGGAGAAATGTGAAATTCAAAGCTACCAACTTAAAGCTTAATTTTAATGCTTGCAATGGATAAGGATCATATGCACTATTTTTTAGATTAAAGTTCAACTTGACTGTTACTTAAATATGATAGTTTATTGGTATAGGGTTTTTATTTTAATGATAGTATGACGGCGCACAAGTGTTATACAGAGTGTTTTAGAGAATATGACATTCCTTTTAGGGGGTAAAAAGACACCACAATATGCGTAAAATTAAAAGCAATACGAATACCAAAAAGCTCCTTTTTGTAATTATGTACATTTATTAAATTGTAACTGACCTACCTAATGTATCAAATTGCAGTAACTTATGCTACGCTTTTGCAGCTGTAGCATGCATCGTACTAAGGCAATTACTTATCGAAATTGTTTAATTAGCACTGCAATTTTACACCTAAAAGTCGGCTTTCATTTCTGAAATTATGCAACGTCATCCTATACTTAAGAGTAAAATGCTTTAAGCACTTTTTTATACAATAGCCGAATAAAAACTAGTTTTATGCTAACCTAATTTAAACTATTATTGAAGAGACCCTGTTTTAGAACGTTTTAGGCAAGTGAAACGTGTTATCGGCTAATTAGTTATTGAGAAAAATTTGTTTTATTATTTTGTCATAAAATACGTTAACATTTTTACAAGGAACAAAATGAATATTGCAAAACTTACGCTTCATAAAAAATATTCAAATAAATCTCCATTGTTCTGAATACATAAATGAGTATAGCGTATGATCGATCCGTATATTATACCGAATAAATTGGCATTAAAATTGACGTTAATCTTCAGAACTTCATTTATCAAGATATCGGTTAATGACGTTTAAAACAGATGTTGTTTTTGCGCGACTATTTTAAAAGTGAAAAAAACAAGTACAATATCTGCTCTACTACGGAAATGTTTATTTAGTAATCGGCACTTGCTGGAAGTTATTTGTTATATTAGAAAACATGTACAGTAGTATCGTCATTTTAGATTCATGGTCGACTTGTCATTATTAAAAAGAAGGACTTTTCGATATTCGTACTACTTTTAATTTTAGGCATATTGTGGTGTCTGTATGACCTCCTTTCACTCACTAAACGGATTGTTATATTATCTGAAAGACTCTATCTAGTAATGTCACACAACACTGTTATTTCCTTAAACGCAAAACTCTTCAATTTAAAAAGGTTATTGTCGATGTTATTTAAAATCACTAATAAATCGCATTTGTAATATTTATATGGTAAAGATAATACAATAACACTAAACTCGTAAACAAATTGCTGGAAACTCTTCAGAATAATCGTGTCACTGCATGTTGTGCAATGTCAAATTGGGATCATTGGGCCACATTTTTTCAAGAAGAATGCGTGATTACTGTCATTTGATCACCTCTTGAAGAACTACACGTTAACAACGTGTAATTTCAGCACGACGGAGCCACATTCCATACTGGCCGTTTTGAGGCAGATGTTTACCGGTCGCTTAATATCCCTAAGAGGATTAACCCCCGCGTGATTTTTTTCAGTGGGAATACCTAATGGCGAAGGTTTCTAACGTCGTTCCAGGAGTCTAAAGCCCTGATGCAAGCAATACGCGCACAAATTCTCAGCATACATCGACACATGTTGCAATGAGTTACTTAAATCTTCAAAGTACGCTTACAGCAGTACATATAGAAAATTAGAGACGGCACTTGACCCGTATTATTTTTAAACCGAAGTGAAATGAAACTTCTAATATTATGAAAAGTGATTTCTATTTATTCAGATTTGCCGCACCTTGTATTATGCGTTTTTATAGTGGTATGAGCTTGTGATGTCATAAATATCGAGTATGACGTAACACGGTATTATTATTTCAACTTTAGAATGATGTCATAGTAGATAATTTTGTGCAAACAACCTAACAATTTAAATCTGCCTAAACCGCCCTAATTTGCAACTAAATAACATCGACAATATATTTATCAAATGTAGGGTTACGTTTACATGTTCACATATGGTTTGTTGTGTATGAAACTCGACAATTCGCCATATTTTGGAGGGGCAGGGTGACGAAATTGCATAGATGAATCACAGTATAAACATATCTAATCACACGCAAGATTTTGAATAACGCAATTAATACATATTATATGTGAAAGGAAATCGGTTACTTATGCATAATACAATATTGAGTCTATTAATTTGTAAGCAGTGTGGCTTAAATATTCTACTCGTAAATTCACAGAATTTATACTGACTTGTGTTCATTATAATTAAAGATTGTACATTTTACAGTAAACTCCTTAGAATACACACACGTTTTATGTATCTTTTAAATTTAATTACCTAGATACCAAATTACATCCAAATAAAAATTTCCGTATATAATTTACGTTACACTTTTTAGAAAATATAGGCCAATTTATTCGTTGTTTTTACGACCATAAAATAGAATTTGTTCGAGGTGACGAATTATAGAACACGACGAAACACCAATTCGCAAAATAAAGCGTTTCTACTGTATTCAGTTTTGTATCAATTTACATTTTACTACAAGTGCCTTTTTTTAAATAATAGAAGACGTTTGCTACTCGATTTTACCATATTATTTAAATAAATTGTATAGCCTTAAGTCTGGATTTATACGTTAAGTTCGACTTGAATTCTCACCGTTTACTCATTGAAAACTATAGTATCAGCTAGCAGATGTGGTTGCCGTTTTTTTCATCAGAAATTTAGGTTTAAAACCTGATGTCTGTTATGGTACAATTTTATTTCGTTTTAAAGATTTTCAATTAAAATCTCAAAGTTTATTTAATTAAATGACTTTCGATTATTGAGTCAGTTAATGTATAAGTAAAAACGGTGTTAAAACTCTATTCTATTCTAAATAATTGCCTTTTTGGCTTTTTCTCTTGCCCTTTAGGGCCTCTCAAAATTAACGCAGGATTTAAGTTGCGCACCATTTTTGTTACATAAGCGCTATACGAAGTCACAAGTAGTAAACACATTGCGGTTAATCGATATGGAACGATACATAATCAAGAAGCGCGTGACTATCATTAAAACTTATTACAAATACCGGGAACATTAAGTTAAAAATGTATGCAAATTACGTGGTCGAAGAAACATCAAATAAAACGACTGTGCAAAGGCTGGTTACAAAATTTTAACAAACAGCTTCGATCACGGGCAAGAAAATATTAACGCTGTTCGCGATAATGCGGCTGACTGTCCGGGAATTTTGTAGACCACAATGCAACAGATTTTGAACAAAGATCAGAACTTGTACCCGTCCAAGTTCCACTGACTCAACAACTCAAATAACAACAATGCTGGATACTGGAGAATCGACAAGTGGACAGCGATTCTGTTAACAAAATTAACTTTAGCGAAAACGCACATTTTTACTTTAACAGCTATGTCAACAAGCACAATTGTTCAATTT
This sequence comes from Phrixothrix hirtus, assembly GCA_024586415.1. Lineage (NCBI taxonomy): Eukaryota > Metazoa > Arthropoda > Insecta > Coleoptera > Phengodidae > Phrixothrix > Phrixothrix hirtus. The sequence goes on from JAHWXV010037168.1 coordinate 12,928, forward strand.
TGGGCAAGCAAATTCCTTGGATCGTTCAAAAACTACCGATACGACAGTTTCGTGCAGATTTTGGGCGAAGCCGAAAGTGGATGACAAGTATGGTGTCAACACGCGCGAAACAAATCTATTGCTGCGACCTTTTTTCTAAGCATTCGTAAAGTTTAAAATTTACGTTAAATAAATAAGAACGATTCCTGAATTTAAAGCAGAAATGCAGCGTTATCGATGCTTACAGTCGCAATTATATGAAAATATTAGTTAAAATCTTGTAAAACGGTTATAAAATACCAGACGTTTTAATTTTAGAATTGCTACATAATTTTTAAATGTGAGTTAAAATTAATGTGCGTTTAAATCGGGAAAAAAAGACAATACGTAATTTAATGATATAAGTTGGTGAAGTTCCGATTGTTAGTGCTAATCTTGATTAGAGTCGATAATTATAAGTCATTGCCAGTTATTGCAATTGTTTGGGGCACTTAATTGGACCAAAACTCTATCAGTTAAAGAATTATTGCGCATGGTTGCCAATTGAAATTGCTAGGAGTGAGTATTGACTGTTGTCGCAAAGGTAGAAATCGACGACCGACTTATCCGAATTAATTGTCAGATAAGAACAATTAAATAGAGCTGCCATTAATTATTACATCGCCAGTGCGGCAAGGTACATTTTGATAAAGTTAAATATCAGTATTCCAGTTATCTACAAAAAAGCTAAATAGCTGTAAAATCACTTGAAGCGTAGAAACTAGAATCAAGCATGTCAGAACATTTCGTTAAGTACAAGTAGCTAAATTTGTTACATAGAACGAATAATTTAAAACTTTATAAGTGCATAGTTGAAAGACCATTCATTCTTGTTTATTGGAAAATGGATAAAAAAGGGGGCCTGGTGTTAAAGCTGTTATAAATGAGGTGGAAAGACATCGCCGATTGGGGTTTCTATTCGTTAATCCGAGCGCCGAAGTCAAAAAAACAAAAACCGTTACGAAGGAAGGGATAACTGTAAGTAGCTTTAACTTTATATACAGAGTGTTTCTTAAGTACGATCTGTAACTTCAGCGCGCAATTCCTTAGGATGTTTTAAATAGTTTCTAAACATATTGTTATGTCTTTATTGAAATTTAATTTTTAAATTTTTATAATTGCAGCCCCACGTTTGGGCGTGCCATATAAATGTGCTATGTCTGTTTTATAAATTTTT
>JAHWXV010037196.1:0-11483 GCA_024586415.1 Phrixothrix hirtus
TTAACACTTAAAGTGCTGAACCCGTTCTAAAGTGTATTATGTAATATAACGTCATATTCATCTGTTTTTACAGAAAAAAATGTATATATTGCTTGAATTGCAGATGGTAGACTGTTTATATCATTATGAATCAGTTGCAATGCTTTTATTAGTCTGCTTAAATTGAGTCTTAGAGATAATTATAACAATAGATTATAAAATTTAAGTGATTTACAATTTTTTTCAAGTTAGATGAAAATTTTCTAGAGATTTGTTTATTTAGGAATTATATACTTGTGTGTTAAATACACCCTGAATTAACATTATTATTTATAAGGAAACAATTCAATTTAAACCTCCAAAATACATTTCCAAAAATGAATTATACTTATAAATTAAGGTTTGCATGGATTTGTAAATCTACAATTTTTAAAAATATTAAAAATAAATGAGTAGAAGTATCTTCAGAGTGGCTACAGGATCTGATAAAGAAATTCCCTAATATTTCCCTGATTTCCAGAAAATATTTTTTAAATTCCATGATATATGTTGTTTTTTATATTAGATAAATATTACTTCAAGTATTATTTTGTCTGTTTTGGTATTAGAATAACATAATTCTAGCTTGCCATTTGATAACAGAATGAACTTCATTGTTTTCGACAACCATTTCAAATTACCTTGGTACCTTGTGCATTTAATGTAGCCATACCTATCCCTGATTATTTATTAAAATGGAGCTTATTGTAGCATCAAATATGGCATTTGAATAATGTTATTCTAATATCAAAACAGAAAAGTATGTAAATTGCCTCAAATGAAAGAATGGAAAAACAAATTACTAGTGTTGCTTAAATAAAGAATAAATGCGGAACTAATTGTGATAGAATCTGAAGGGGGCCTGGCTTGGCTTAAAAGTGATAAGGTTCTTTAGAATGAATTCTCTACACAATTGGCAGATAATTTAGAATATTGGTTATAACTTTGTCCATTCTTTTTTTTGGGACACTATACATATGTATGTATTCTTCTATTTATACAAAATAAAGTTTCATTTAAATTTGATAAAATTCTGCTCAGAAAAATAGCCTTGGCACAAGCACGGCATGGTGTTTTAACCAATAATATAATGCTAAAGTGTATTATTTCAGTATTTTCCCCTTTCATAAATACATATAATGCAACTTTTGTTCTTAATGATAACTTTGTTGAGAACATTGATATACAGAAAGTAGAAATGTAAAAATTTTCTGGTTATGGGCAATTTTTACGGAATTCCCTGATATTTCCGAAACTATCAAATTCCCTAACAATTCTACGATTTTCCTGTTCTAACGCCACCCTGATCTCCTATATAATAGCAGAAACTTCAAATAAAAATTTGGCACAAGTGAAATGCTATACAACTAACATTTAAATAAATGAACAATTGCAAGTCTTCTTACTACAAACATTGTAATCTACCAAATAAGATAAACAAACATCTTGCATTTTTAATAGGATTTTATCTTTAGAAACTAAAGTTCCTTTCTCTAATAAGCATAAAAATGCCAACGAACATAAATGTATAGATGAGCTATCCTTTAGTTTAGGAGACATTTCAAATAATACAAGGTTGCTCTATTAAGTGTGAAATCATAGTATGCAAGTGACTTTGACATGCTAAATGAAAATACAAATCTTGCTTGTTTATCTACTTTGTTAAGTTACATTTTTTATGGTGAAAGACTTGCAATTGTTCATTTGTTTAAATGTCAGTTGTTTGGCTTTTCATTTGTGTTAAATTTTAATTTTAAATTTGTTCCATTACATTCATCCGTTTTTAATATTTAATTAATGCCAATGATGGTTCTACCAGTTTTATATTGAACTACAATTTTTAATTTGTAGTACCACTACATTATATCATTGCTTAATTACTTGTGGGTTATGACAGATACTTGTAACCAATGTGCTCTTTTAAATAGCAATTTTGTTTTGATAATAATAGAATGCTTTTGCTATTATAATTTATATTATTATGATATTGTTAATATTAATTTTTGATAACCGTTCTCTAATAATTATAATGGAAAATTATTCATGCATTGCATAGGGTGTAACAAAAATATAAGCACAATATGTTGAAATATAGAAAATTATTTTGTTTTCTAAAATGCAGTTTTAAAAATGTTAAAATAAATTAAAATATAACGAATATAATTTTAAATATGTTTAAAATAAAGTATGATCAAAATGTTTTTCCGATAAACATACATAAATATCATGTTTTATCATCATTTGATTCATTATTCAGAATTAAATATTTAGTAGATCATAACTGACTTACTTTAATAAATTTAGAAACTACAATAAATCTTCTATTAACATGTTAAAAAGTAGAATTTATTTCGGAATACCCACTATACTCTATAATTTTTAAGTTTAAAATATTAATATAGTTTAAAAATATATTAGAGTTAAATGTTTAAACATTGTAAAAAAATAAAACAATATTAATAAATCCTTTAAGAAATACATCAATATAAACAATAAGATTGATGTAAAGATTCTTAATATTTTGAAGTACGTTTACATTTGTGTAAAAAAATGTTGATTAGATATTCATATTCAAGAAATATGAGTATTTTTTGATATTAATTTTAAAAATATGGTTTAACGAAAATAATTAAAATTTATCATTAATGTATTAACTTTAAAGCTAAATTGAAAATAAAAGATATTAACACATTAAAATATATAGAATCATTCAAATTGATTCTGAATTTAAATCATATCGATAAAATTTGACTAATTTATTTCAGTGCAGTAGTAAATATCCTATTTCATCTAAATGTTTTTATGGCTTCATTCCAATATAAAATAACTCAACCATCAATTTAATAGCTTAATAATGTAGATACTTATATTATATAGAAAGAAATTCCTAATAAATTATTTTTTCAGTTTGCACAAAAATATTATGTAAAAAAATATATTAAAATTTTTCCAAAAGTCCTATTCTAAAATGTGCAATAAAAACATAATTAGTTTGTTAAAACTATGTAGTTATGATACAATATGAGATACTTATATATTTGTTCTGAAAACTTTAAAAATATTTGATAATTCATCTACTAATGTTTCGTAACGAAATCCTACCCTAATATCTGGCACATTAGTACGACTAATATCATTACCAGCAACTCCTTCTTTTGTGTAATTAGGACCTAACCAATACTGTTTTACTCTGTGAGGAAATCCTGACATTAAAACACTATTACGTGCTAATTCACACATATCACAGCTTGACAACTTCCACACTTGTGCAGCAATACTATATTCTTCCATAAGAGGTTCTTTAGTAAAGTGAAATTGAAGTGGATCATCAGTAGATAATGAAACTACTAACCCACGAGCCAAATATTCTGGCAAGGGATTACGATGATAATTTAAAAACAAACTGTTATTTGACAAAGGGCTCATAGCTATTCCAATTTGTGCTAAATAATATAAATATTGCAACACAGGTACTTTACGAAGTAACAGTCCATGAGAAATATTTTCAGACAACATATATCCACATACAAGATGCTGTACTGGACCAGCCTCCCCACAATGTGGTCTTAATACAAAAGTATTAAGACCACGTTCTTCTCTAAAATGATTTAAAACAGTTATGTTGGCAAACATGTAATACAAGTAGTAAGCGTAAGGTGGATTTTCTTCATCACTCCATTTATCAGGTGTGGATATATCTTTTTCAAATAATGGATTTTCAGGTTTGCTTTCATCATCTACTGAATCAAAACCTATTACATATGTTAAAAATTTATGCAGTTCTGGATGTGAAGATGGTCTTGCTGTTACTTCTAGTAGTGGTAAAAATATATTTTCAATAATTTGTTGAAAATTCTGCATCATATTATTTAGTTTAAAGATGTCACTGTAAATAAAATTGTTTGATTAACTTTTTTATAGGTGTATAACCTTGCTTTCATTTATAAAAATAGTAAACATCAAATCTTCGACTATTAGAGTTATGTACTGAAATTGTGGAAACCTACCTTTTTAACACAAAACATTAGCGATTAAAATTACACAGAGCCTTTGCTTAAATAGTTAACTGTTTGTCAAGGTTTTGATCAATGATTAATAATACAGTGGAAATAGAGTTAAAACAAAAAATACCGCTATTCCCGAGGCTATTATGGCTAAATTTCTTTAACATATTAAATATTAATTTATATAGGTAATTAAAAATATATTAATTAATAAATGTTAAATGTAATAAATGGATAAAGAAATATAAAATTACACTTACTAAAGTCTAGGAATTTGAATCAGCCAACGAACATTGTCAGAATAAACATCTGACTCTAAAGCCCATTTTGCAAGTTTATCCCATTCCTGTGGGTTTTTTCCATAAATGCTTAACCTTAATTCGGCATTTTGGTATTTGGATTCTTCCAAGTCACTGGCCATCTCTTTAATAATTCTAGCAAAATACTTTCCGTTTAAATAATTATCTGTCTTTAAAAACACTTCTCTTAGTCTACTTTCTCCAATTGGATTATATTTGGCATTGAATTTATCAAAACGATGAAAAGTATTTCTATCTGCATGTACATCTAACATGTCTACTGTTAAATCGTATGTTGTTAAATTCATTGACTATAGAAAATTTATAATATTATAAACATTTCAATAATTATATATAGTACTTACTTGAAAAACTTCTTTCAAAGTCATCTTTTGTCCTTTGTTATCAGTTACAACCTCATCTGCACTCTTTTTTAATGTTTTTTTAATGAAACGTAACAAGTGCTTTTGATTCATACAAGAAGCAGCATGAATGTGAGTATCAACCTTGCGAATATTGTAAAAATCACGATGAGGTACAGCTTTTTGAGAAGCAAGTTCGCGAAGTTCATTCAATAAAACATGAAGTTGATATTTTGAGGATAGGTAACTTAAACGTCGATAGCAGAAAGATTTCCTGAAAATGTCTTTTTGCATTTAAATACATTTAAAATATAGCTACTTACAATGGCCCATCAGCAATCATATTACACATGCTGTGCATATCACCAACAAATGTTGCTAAATTTGGGTATACATAATCACAACTTTTCCCCTCTTCAGCATGTTCTGAGTCTATAAATACATGAAAAACTCCATCTTCAATATTGAATACATGTTCTGTATCTGGAGGAATAAATATATCCCATGGATTAGTTGCTGATGGAGGGTGTATTCCATGTTCTATAAAAATTATTAATTTATAATTTCTATTTCTATCAGCAATGGCTTGTGAAATATGGCAGGGCCATCAAAATTAGTATGTTTAGGCAATCCTGATTATGAGCAAACTCTTTTAAAATGGTACAGTGGGAAATGTGATAGAGATATAGACAATGTGAAGATAAATCATAGCATTGAATGATACCAATTCAGAGTTAACAGATTCAGAGGGCTCTAAAGAAATTGATGAGTTACATGCAACTATCAGTAAATCTTACAATATAGAAAAAAATAGATACAGATGGTGTAAATCAGAAGTTCATCCTACGTCTAGAACTCATAAACATAATGTTATCATAAAGGTTCCCTCTTTAAAAGCACAAGCAAAAGTGCTCGGCAAGGTTGCAAATCTGTTAACCATTTGGAATATCCTTTTTAATGATAATATATTACTAATATCACTGAGTATACAAATAATACACTAAGTGCTATATATGAAAGTATTCTGCCAATCATCTTAAAGATATTGATATCATTGAACTAAATGCATTTTTGGGACTTCTAGTATATATGGCAATATTTAATTCTGATGAGAATATAGACTGTTTATTCACAACCGATGGGACAGGACAAGAGATATTTAAATTGGTCATGAGCAAAAAGAGTAATATTACAGCTGATAACTGGTATTCTTCAATGCAAGTGGTGGATGTCTTGCTCAGGACGAATTTGACATATGCTGGCATACTAAAAAAAATAGGGTCGAAATACGACCACCTTTCCTGCCTAATAGGAAAAGAGCTAAGGGATCAACAATCTACAGATTTAGAGAAGAATGTATTTTAATATCCTATGTTGGAAAAGCTACGGTGCTAATATCTTCCAGGCATGACCAAGTTTTCACAGATTCTTCTAGGAACAAGTCAGAAATAATGTTGTAATATAAGGAAAATAAAGGCAGAGTTGAATCTCGTGATGAAAAATGTTCCAAAGGCACTTAAAACCACTGGACTTGCAGATGGCCTTTACCAATTTTTTTCCGCCCCCGGGATAGTTAGGACTATTAGTTTCATAGTTATTGTATTCGGAGTTAACAGAGAAAGTACTTCCAGTTACTCGATTTGCAGAAAATTTTTGAGTAACCGCCTAGGGGTCTCAAATGCTTAAGAAATATAATAAATTTTAAAAAAATCGTTAAGAGCCAATTCGAAAAAATCTCGAAAAACGAAAAATTTGGAGGTACTTTTGGTTATTCAATTTTAACCAAATTTTTTATTTAGCACACTGAAGTGGTTGTAACCTTAAATATAAATTTTCATTTAGCTGGGGTTGTTAGTTTTATAATTATTTTATTCAGACTTCACAGCAAAAGTACTTCCGGTTACTCAACTTACACTGAAAAACACTTGGATTATGTAGTAATTTAAAAAAAAAAACGTTAGAGCCAATTTCAAAAAAATTTAAAAAAACCAAAAATGACAAGAGTAAAGTGGCACTTCCGGTTTTCCGATTTTAGTTAATTTGTTGCGGTCGTGTGCAACAATGGATAGAAACTCAAATATAAAATTTTGTTATTCTGGGACTTATGGTTTTTGAGTTATCGTGGTCACAGGCACACACACACGCACGCACGCACGCACGCACGCAAGCACGCACGCACGCACACACGCACACACGCACACACCCACACACACCCACACACACCCACACACACACACACACCACACACGCGCGCCCGCGCACGCGCACGCACACGCACACGCACGCACACGCACACGCACACCCACCCACACACACACACACACACACACACACACACACACACACACACACACACACACACAGGCAAATTTTCAAAAACATGATTTTTGTACTCAGGGAACCCGAAAATGTGCATTTCCACTAAAATTTCGACATCAAAAATTTTGGCCAAAAACAATACTTTCTCTTTTACCTATATTTCATATAGGGTAAGAGAAAGTAAAAAAGTGTATTTAGAATGCAATTAGTACACGATCACATGAACATGTATTTGGAGATTGCAAGTGTTCATATGAAATATGTAGTACTATTAGGAAGATACTCGGTGTTCTAGAAACACAAGAGATTGCCCATAGTTGTGTCCTAATTCTACAAAATCGTAAGATTTGTCACTTGTATCCCAGTAAAAAACACAGAATGACAAAATATCTGTGCCTGTTGTACCAAAAACAATCTGCAATAACCATGCCAAACTTTAGATCATGTTGAGAGTTCAAAATACTTTAAAATTTTTATTTTCTCTACTTTTTTTGTATATATAAAAGTTTAAATAACTTAATATGATAGAATAATTGACATTGCAAATTATTTTCTATTTTTAACACTTCGTTTACAAATAGGTTTCTTTTTCACATTTTTATGGACGATATTTTATTTAGTCTCATATCTTATTAATTTTTGCTCTAATTGGGTTCGTTTTTACATGTTTTAGTTTAATAATATTTATAATTTTTGTTTTTTTAATGGTTCTTCAAAGGAGTAGACCCTTAAGACTACACCACCCCATTTACATAACAAATATGATGCCAGACTAGTTAAGAGCTAAGGTAATTCAAATCTCCTGCTTTCCCTCTCAATATTATATGAAATATTTTATTCAAAGATTGCAAAGAACTGTAAAAGTACCTTATTAACCTCTAGACCCCTACATAACCAAAATTCTACTAGTTTCAGTTAAAAAACTACCCCATTATGTTATGACCCAATAAAATTATTTACCTGCAATAGTTTGTTTTGCATCATGATGTTGTGGTTCTGGATTTGCACTGGCATCTTGATTTACTGTACAAAGAAAATTGGAAGTAGTGGTTGGAAATGATTGATGAGATAACTTCATGTAACGTTGGCGAATTTGCAAAGCATGAACAAGGAGACGAGAAGCTCGTTCGAGATCTTCTAATGGTACCTTAAAGATAAAAATAGAATACTTTTTAAAATTTGTAAGGATGCAAATTTTGAAAATTTTGTCTAATTATTTTAAACTTGTGCTAGGAAATAATTTTTTTAAATAATAATTGTGATGTTTGGTTTGAACAAAATCTTAGTAATAGTAATAATAATAATTATAAGTAATAAAGTAATAAGATATTTTTTATAAAATAATATATACAATAAGACAATTTTAACTCACATTATCCATTATTTTGGTAAAAATTTAGTAGATAGTCAAATAAAAATAATGTTAAATCTATATCTTGGAACTAACAATGAAATTTCAGTACACTCTACATATATCCACTTATCCTATTCAATAAAACTTACCAAATGCATAAGTGAGATATCAAAGAATTCTCAGATAAAAATAAATTATCAAAATTCAAAATAAACAGACCCAGATCACTACAGTGATAGTTAAGTATCACACGGTCTAATATGCTTATTAAAAATACCAGTTTGATCAACAGTCATTAATTAATGAAATGCCCTTGAATATACATATCTTAATATTTAAACCCACTAAGAATTATTGACAAGTCATGTGACATAAATATACCACACACAGATGTGAATAAATTTATAATTATGTAAACAATACAATCACAAAGAAGATAATTAAAATATTATCAGTTTAAAGGAATGATTCTAAACAAGGTTGCTTTTAATCATCACAGGTACAGTTACTGCTTTTTTATATTTAATGGATAGGAATCAATGCCAATCTAATAAAATATTTATCTCAATACCTTTGCATAATTTTGACCAGTTGTATAAACATTTATTGTTTTTTAAAAAATGTCTGTAAATGCAGTTTTTGACTGTACCAAGTCAATTAGGTGACACTTTATACTACCTAAATATAGGAATCATTATACTTTGTTGTTAACTGCAAAAACTAAGAAATTTACTGGTGAACAACATTTACACATTTTTTAGTTTGATAAAGTGCCTATTTTGTAGGATTTATTGATTAATTTACCAAATAAGTGTAAGTTGCATTATTGTTATATATTACCATAGATATGTTTTTGTATAAATTGATTTTATTAATACCCCTCTATTGCTATCCAACAAATTTAGCCTCAATAATATTGACCGACCGGTTAAAGTTATACTTAGGTGTATATACATTAAACTTATTTGTAACTTAATAATTTCAAGAAATGTATATTTTTAAAACAGTTACTTATTTAATATTCCTAGATTACATTATAACCTTGAAAGAAAAGCAATTTCTTTAACAAGGCAAGTTCAAGGTTAAAGTTAAAACATAATTGTAGTCAATTACAATTTATATTGAAATGTCTCAGCTTAAATTCTCAGTCAAAATATTAAAAATGGCATTTCAATACAAATTAATCTAAGAATATTAAGTCTCAGGGAGTTAGAATAGTTCCTCTTATTTATTTAATTTTACTATTTTGTAAACTTCTTTTGTACCATCCTTCCAGTGATATACGGGATGTTTTACCATCATGGCAGGTTAAAAGTATCTAGAAAATGAATAGAGGGATTAAAGTTAAATTTTGGTAAATTATCTTGTGTTACCTGTCCTATCTATTAAAAATATTTTCAAGATAGCGGCACTTTCGGTAATACCGGAAATTGCTTCTAACTTCGTTATTTTATATGGAATCTCTATATTTTTATTTCATATTATAAATCTACGCCAATTTTAATGTAACTTTTATAGTTTTCGAAAAAAAAATTATTTTCGTTTCTCAAAGACCAAAATAGAGGCTTCAATAATAACGAATTACTGTAAACTGGAAAGAGATACAATTATGAAACTTTTAATGAAAAACCAATTGATAATAAAGTATACTGCTGCATAACTAATTTTTTAAAAATTTGTTGCATGGGAAAGATAATGAGGCTCCTTTACAACTATTCGAAAATTGCCAAAAAGTTAATTTTTTTAAATCAGACTTGTATGTTTTTGTTATCATGTTCGATAAACAATTAAATTCTCTTTAAATCCATATAAGCTATCCCTATACCTAAATTCGATAGCTTTTTAGTTATTTACCATTTCTCTTGTTGTCAAGAAATTTCACATATATATTTATTACGAAAGTTGGCTTTGGATTACAATAAACAAATTACAATTACAAATATACAGAGAACTAAAAAAAGATACTACAGTCAAATCTTGCACAATTACCAAGTGCCATTTGAACTTTCAGGTGAAAATATTTTCAAGATGGCCATACTTCCGAAACTATTGGAAATAGTTACGAATTTCATTTTTTTAAATGGAACAACTGTCACAAGACAAAATCGAAATAACGCATGTGGCAGAATCACCAGTGTTTAACAACGGCCGGCAAAGCTACAGTGGAGTGAGGCGTGGTTCTTCTGTACTGCAAAGCTAAACACTGTCGGGAAAATAAGTCTAAAATCGGTAAATATGAGCGCCACTGTTTTCAAAACCACTGCAGACAGATAATGTTCGAAGAACACCCTGTATGTTACGATATAAATTGACCTTACCTTATAAACAGAAAACAGACGCTAACGGTACTGCAGTAACGGGATTCAAAGCTGAAAGAAAGGTTCTTATTCTAATGGTGCTTCTTTACTTAATATCACTCTGTATATGAGAATCGAAGAACTGATACTGAATTACTAATTCTGTTATTTGAAAAATTTAAGGCATGCTGTGCATTGAATAAAATAACTGCGGACTGATCTCAATACTGAGCACCCGGTATAACATTTAAGGAACTAGGTTTTAAATTCTTTCAACAACAATATTAATGCATAAATAAATACTTTAAGGACCTGTATCATTAATTAAATTTGCAAAATACAAGATTACTTTTCTATATGCACTGTAGGTATAAAATAGCACTTTAAGGTATAATGTGTCTAAATAAGTAAACAACACTTCTAAGCACACAAATATTCATATAATGGTTTAAATTTGTACGATTTACCCAATTAAACATAAACTCAATTTTAAACAAGAAAACTAAATAGGGCTTAAGTACTAAAAACACAATACATTGGTTAGTGAGGCTGCTAGGCCCAAGTTCTGCAGAAATATACGAGCAGCAGCCCTGTACACAGCTAATTGACTTGAATTAACGTAAAGAGGTTGCAGAACTGAGCTCTAGGGTTTCGCTAACGACATAACAATTCTTAAAAGGGATGAAATGCATCCAAAAATATAATGCAAGTGGGTACCCAGGGTATGGTAATCCTAAAATTAATAAGTTTATCTACAAAATAATATTTTACAGTGGTTGAATTAAAATTACTCAAAACATAAACGGTTGACAAAAATAGTTCTTTAATTT